>PVIA01001599.1:0-189286 GCA_004024845.1 Tonatia bakeri
TAAAGGAAAGGAAAGGAAAGGAAAGGAAAGGAAAGGAAAGGAAAGGAAAGGAAAGGAAAGGAAAGGAAAGGAAAGGAAAGGAAAGGAAAGGAAAGGAAAGGAAAGGAAAGGAAAGGAAAGGAGGCCAAATAAAAGAGAAAGAGCCTAACAGTTGATTTATGTATCCATCAATATTTATTGAGAATTTCTGCATATCACCTGTTTTCTAGGTTGTGAATAAAACAATTATCAAGATGGAAAGATGGGAGATATCCTTATTCCAAAGGATACTACAGAAAAGTGAGGAAATTGGGAAATGCTACAAAGACAAGTAAAAAGGTTACCGTGAAGATAATGCAATAAATTACAGAGAAGGAGTGCCATGTAGAGTGTTAAAAAACAGCTCCACTAAGAAAGTGACATTGAGCAGAGGCATGTATGCTAAGAAGAAAATGGCCAGGTGAAAATCTGAAGTAGAGCATTCTAGGCAATGGAATGTCCAGAACAAAGCCCCTGAGGTGGAAAAAGCATGTCTTTGAAGAACAGGACAGGCCACTGCAACTGGACACAGAACATCCAGGAGACAATTCAGAGCAATCACAGCAGAGGGCCACTGGGAATCAAAGAAGGCAACACTTCAATTGCTGATGAAAATGTTAACACAGGGATGGAGCTAAGGCTCCTAGTTGGGTAACTGGGATACAACAGTTGTCTTTAAGAGTAGAATTTCGGTAGAATAGTTGAATAGGTGACCTTCTGATTACAGGGATCCAGTAAATGAATTAGATGATAAGAAAATGGAGACATCTGAGGATTCTAGCAGATAAGGAAAGGAGACTCCAGTAAATGGAAATGCAAGCCTGAGCGAAAATCATCAGTGAAGATCTCAAACGATTTAGATAAAATGATTGAGGATATAGAGAGGAGAAGTTGTATTTGGAAGGAGAGAAGTTTTTGCTGACTGAAAGTCTGAGTATAGACTATGAAAAGAAAGAGCAGCATGCGCCCTGGCAAGGTAGCTCAAGAAAAAAAGAAAGGGAAGAGCGATAAAAATACAGTACCTGGAAAATCTGAGGTGAAAAGGAGAAAATTAGAGGTAACTCATGACATCTAGTCCTTTTTTTAATCTCTCTAAAGCAGATGGTAAAGTCATCTGTTAAGAGTGGAATCAGGGGAGCAGGATTGGTCATCTGGGGGGAATGGTGAATACAGGTACACAGAAAGAGAATGGGAGTAGTGCTTAACAGGTCGTAAGCTCATTTTAACCAGAATTCACATCTCATACATTCCTGGGTCTCCAGCTCTATGTAAAAATGTCTTTCACAGGAAAGCTGCTTGGTTCTCATTGCCTAAAAAAAATAATGTTTTGAATTTATAGAAGAAGAATGGGGGTCTAAACTTGGGACCTCTGACTACGTCATTCTTCTGTCTGCAGGATCAAGTCTAAAATCCTCAGCATGGAACACAATGCTGCTCACGATCTGGCCACAGCCTAACTTCTGAGTCTTCCTTCTTGCGTCTTCTCCCACAAGCCCACAGCCCTCACCCAACTAAACTGCACTCTATTCTGTCATAGGCAGTGCTTGACATGTTTTAAGTCTTTGTACATGCTATTCATCCTATCCGGATGCCACATTTCATAAGAAATGTCTGCCAAACCCCAACTCATCTCCTAAGCTTCAGACTAAATGTCTCCACCTCTTTGAAACATTGCTATTCCTGTGACAGAATATTCTCTGACTTCTCTAGTTTCCTTTAGCATTTTATACATTCCCTTTTCGTAATATTTATCACATTTTATTTTCATTACTTGTTTGCATGTCCAAGTAGCTCAGAATCATGGAGCATGTTTTATTCAACTTTAAACAGTCAGGATCAGCCCTGGCTGAGTAGTTTAGTTGGTTAGAGCATGGTCCCAATACATCAAGGTTGCAGGCTCAATCCTTGGTCAGGTCATGTACAAGTATCAACCAATGAGTGCGTGGATAAGTGGAACAACAAATTGACGTTTCTCTCTCTCCCTCACTCTCTCTCTCTCTCTCTCTCTCTCTTGCTCTTCTTACTTCCTCTCTAAAATCAATAAAACATTTAAAAAATACTCAGTGTCTATCATTATAATGCCTAGAGTGTATTAGGCCCTCAATATGCTTTTACTGTACAAATGGATTGTCAGCACATCGAATATGCTGCCTTTTTCCAACGCTATTTATGGAGCAAAGTTTTATTAGCTAGTAAATCTACTAAGGTCATAACTTTAAAGATATTACAAATACATTAGGACAAGTATTCTATGTTATATGTTAAAGTGAATAATGTTAGCTTTAGCAACCATACTTTAAAAGGTTCAAAATATCATTTTTGGAAAAAAAATATGTGAAACATAATTAAAACTTTGCTCATATGTTATGTCAATCAACCTCAAAAGAGACGGAGAAAGAAGTGACATCAGCAGAACAGCAGCATTGGCAGTTACCAGCTCCTGTTGCTCAACAGAAACAAGAAAAAGAGCAGACACTATCAAACCAACTTTGTCAGAACCATGGAAAATAGGAAAAAGTTTATAGCAACCAAGAAAATGCTGATTCAAGAAAAAATTGAAAATGGTAGGAAAGCTCTTTGGTATTTTAGTTGCTCTTGTCCCACTCCCTCCCCAGTTAACATCCTAAAGATGCCCAGTCATCTTGACAAGGGCAGCCTGAATTCTCAGTGTGGGACCCCGGTGTCTGTCTCCATAGGAAGCAGAGCAGAACTTAATTGAAATTATTGTGTTTCTATGTTCTACACTACATGGGAGCTACTTGGAGGATGGATGCAGTACACTCGTCTCTGTTTCACCTAACAGAATCACATGAAAAAATGGGCAAGTATTCCTTGAAAACATTGTAGGACAAATGAAAAATTCACAGCCACATGGGATAAAAAATTATGGTCAAAACATACAATATATAGCCTCAAGCCTGATGGGGAAAGCTAGGGATAATCTTCCTTTGGGAAATTAGCACTCTCAAAAACACCCATGTGTACTCAGGAATTTAGGGAACCATGCTTATGCTCAAGGAAGAATTTGTGCTCATAAAATACCTGAGAAGACCCTAAGCTTCAACCTTTGGCTCATCTCTAGGCTCAGTGCAAGCATGAGTGAAAGCTAAAGCCAAATCATAAATGACCGGCTAGGTGTTGAAGAAGTGCCAAAGCACAGGGCCAACCTGAAAAGACTAAATAGTTGTTTGTTATGCTCTGTTTGTTTGTTTCATGTTTTAAAATTTCCCTGTCCTACAACTGCTTTAATACCGCTGAAGAAACGGAAATCTTACAGATCACAGATGACAAGGCATGCAGTCACAATCACTGTTGGAAAAGAAACTGAACAGACTGTCACCACCTTCAATGATCAAGAATAGCAAATCCTGAAGAAGGAGCATAATTGTGCTTTTAAATTTTTCACATCATAATATTCAATTGTCTAGTTTTCAGCAAAAAAAAATCACAAATCATGCAAAGAAGCAGAAAAGTATGGTCCATTCAAAGATAACGAATGAACAGAACATAAATGAACAGAAACAATCTCTGAGGAATTCCAGACATTGGATATACCAAACAAACTTTAAATCGATGTCGAGAGAGAGAGAGGATGTTATAAATATGTCAGTATGCCAGCATTATTTCTAGACAAGAGCTTTGAATATTTTTGAGCCAGTAATTGGTTGAGATTTTTAGGTTCTACGTCATTTTCACATAAAAGTGCCAACCAAGTTCTAAGATAAAAGTGTTTGGGGTGAATGTTACCAGCTGAACTGACCATCTCTAAAGAATTTCTAGCTAGATAACTTTTGAAAAGCATAAACATCTTTTTTTAAATTGTTCAATTACAGTTGTCCCAATTTTTCCCATTATTCTCTCCTGCCCTGCCCCAACTCCCTCAGTCAATCCCCACCCTGTTGTCCAATTCCTGTGGGTGCTTTAACATGTTCCTTGACTAGACCCTTCCCCTTCTTTCCCCTGTTATCCCTCTCTCCTCTGCCCTCTAGCTTAAAGATGCCCAGCTTAACATTGTGTTTGTTTCTCATTTCCACATCTCTCATTCTATTTTGCTCACTTGTTTTGTTGGTTAGCGTCCCACTTATAGGTGCAATCATATGGTATTTGTATTTCACCACCTGGCTTATTTCACTTAGCACAATACTCTCCAGTTCCATCCATGCTGTCATGAAGGGTAGGGGATCCTTCCTTCATTCTTCTGCATTGTATTCCACTGTGTAAATGTATGACAGTTTTTTGATCCACTTATGTACCGATGGGCACTTAGACTGTTTCCAGTACTTGGCTATTGTAAATAACGCTGCTATGAACATTGGGGTGCATAGGATCTTTTTAGTTGGTGTTTCAGGATTCTGAAGGGTATAATCCCAGTAGTAGGATCACTGGATCACAAGGAAGTTCCATCTTTAGTTCTTTTTTTAGGAGAAAAGTACAAACATCTTAAAGAACTACCCTCATGTGTCTTCTTTGATGAGTGATGACTTATAAAACATTTCCCTAAAGTCCCGAATTAATTTGAGTGTGGAAAGGTGCACTACTAAATAATTCTTATTCTGCCTACCAGGAAAAATAACTGTATTTTTCAAGGCCTTAGTATGTGCAAGGCAATGTGTTAAACACTTCACATGGAAATTTTCATTAGAACACTCTGAAATAGGTATGATTATCAACCCCATTTTACTCTTAATAGGAAACAAGCTTAAATAAAATTAACAATTAACCAAAATGCCCAGAGATAGCTAGTGAAGAAAATGGGGATTTGAACACCAAATGACTCACTCCAGAGCTTATCTACACTTATTCACCTATGGTGTCTCCTGTAGGTTGCAGATGACAGCTGCCCAGATAAGTTGGAGTACTTTTTAAATTTTATCTATGCTTGGTAACAAGGTAAAACTCAGTTTTCTTGTATTTGCTTACTCAGTATAAATATTATAGGTCAGTAATTTAGAGCAGTCCTCTGGATTTAATATCTAACATCTAATACAAATTAATATTGGATACATTTAGTAATAAAGCACCATGGATGTTTGCCAACTTAACTATTTTAAACTTATAAATGTGTGACTCTCTTACTACTCAAGCAGATTTTACCATATGCATATGTTCTCCAGAATTAAAGAAAAATCTCAACTGACTACTGTGGTAAATCCCTTGCCTTCCATTTAAAAAGAAAAAAGAACAAACCTCGGTACCTGCAATAAACTTCTAATAGTGATAGGGGAACTCAAGAGTTAGAAAATTTTAGTTTTAGGTGATAGTTAATAAGCCCAGTAGTTAATGAAAGTAAAAAGCTATTGCTTCAGGAACTGCAGGCACAGCCCACCCTGACTCCAGGCGACCACAAGCGATTGACCTTTGTGCTCCAGAAAAGACCATCAGCAGTCAAGGTGACATCCAAGCCATTGTGTTCCAGGGAGAGATAGTTCACTGCTCAGGACATGGATGAAGAAAATCAGGGAAATGGCCGGACTGCAGTTTTTATCTGATTAACCTCTCCCTTGAATTCCAAATCCCTTACCTACCCTTTTTCTCCCTTATAAAAAAAAAAGGCTGGCTTGAAAGAAAATGTATAATGGTCTGTTAGGGTGCATACCTGCCATCTTCTCAGATCACGGTCCATGTGAATAAAGCGCCATAAAGATTCAATCCCTGTCTCTGCTTATTGGATACGGTAGTGACAGGCAGCCCAAACGCCGGCTTTTCCACTTTCAGTACTATATTCCATTTCAATAGGTTGGTTCAGCTAAAAACTTGAATGACCTTTCAGTCACTGACATAATAAAAGTAAAATAAAAGATATAAAAATATATGGCATGTGTATATATCTGAAGCACAGTTATTGAAAAAGTAGAATAGCACAATGAGTAATAAAAACAAGTAATTGTTACACTTAAGTGGTTTGGAAAATTCGAGATAAGGACTTAGGTGATAATAGATCAAAGGTTTTCATTCTGAAACTCATTATTCTTGCTTTTCATCTTGATGATTTAAAAGTCCTACATGAGAGACTGGATAAGGATGACCGTGGAGAGAACCGGAGAAGGAAGTGTGTACAAACAGAGAAGACAGTGGAACCACTGAGAGGAGAAACAGATGCCTACTTTTCAGGTGGAATTCTAGCTCAGCACAGAATGAAGCAAACCCAGTTGGAGAGAGCCCTCTGAACACCAGGCAAGAACAGAGCTGGTTAACAGTCAGAATGACTCACCTGATGTTGGATTTTTCTAGCAAACAGCATTTCTAAACCAGGCATCTTTTGCTGTGAGCATCAAGAGAATACAAAGACAGTTTAAATCCAACAAAGGAAATTCTTGATTCAGAAAGGATGTGCGAAAACCCATTGATAATAAGCCCAGAGCAATGAAACCTCAAACGTATTTGGCACAACACACTGAATGGGATTCAGTACCTGAGGGAATATCATGCCCTACTACTCGTCTGGGATTTTATTATTGTTAGCAAATTCTCTTTAATTAAGATGACTTGTATTTAGTCCAGAGGTCACATTTCATCCTGCCTGGAAAAAAAGCCAGTATACTGAGGGGCTACTCCTGGTGTCTAGTCATGGCTTTGGAAGGTTCTGCACACATCTGATATTCAACGCAGTGACTTCCAAATGTGTCACATTGCTTTGGTGGTACCTATTCTTGTTACCCAAGGGCATTTGGGCAAATTTCTGAATAATCACCTATTAGATTAATCCATGTACTGTGCTATAAAGAAATTACAGTTTTATAGTACTGATGAGTTTTCAAATTAATTGAGGAGTTTATAATTTGGATGTTTTCAGCTGAACATTGCCTCCTGCATTCATTATTTATAACACAAAGAAGGTTTTCAGGTTTTGAGGAATGCAAAATGTGTGAATTCAAGCCACCTCCTTCTCCTTTCCGTCCTTTTGTCCACCAACTTTGAGTAAAAAATTGCTCATTTTCTGCAGGGTGTTTGAGGGGGTACGTAGGAGAAGGAGTCACTCCAAACAGAACACTTACAAAGGGATGTTTACTCTGGAACATAAACAGAGTAAGAGTTGTTCAGAGTTTGTGCTCGGGCTGCTTATGCTGTCATATCCCATTCCACTGTAAAGTACACATCAGTGCATTCCATAACTGCAGGGCACTGGTGGAGAAGGTAGGCAGGCACCAAGGGAAGAAGGAATGAAGGAACTGTTTCTTCACTGTCTTCTAAAAACAAAGATAGGCAAGCAACTCAACTGCAGTTGTTTTTTCTGCAGATATTCACGTTCCCGTTTCTTTTAAGTAATCTAAATTTGACTTCAGGCAGAACATTTTAATTTCCCCAAATTAGCCAATTTCTTTTTACTGCCTAAAATCTTGGACATATAAAATTCTACAAAGGAAATTCACTGTGGAAAGATGACCACCAGTGCTTGTCCTTGGTTGTCTAGGCTGCAGGCAACTGAGACTCAAGGCTCTTCCCTGTCCCACCAAGAGGAGGCTGCACCCAAACTCAGCTTCCCAAGACTCCAAAAGCAGTGCAGCTGGCTGGCCTGGCAATTTCTTTGAACAGTTAATATCTAACCCAAACTGTCCAGTGCCCTATAATCTGATAATCTTCTCATCAACAAAATTGTTTTTGTAAGTATCATATGAGAGAATACAATGGGCAAGGTCCCTTCCCTGGAATGTCAACTACAGTCAAGGGTTCATTCAGTGGGTCTGGGATTTTCAACCATGCATATGCCAAAGAAAAGTCCAAACTTTTTCTGACTTCTAGCAGGTAACCTCTAAGCCCTTGGGATATCCTGCCTGATAAAAGTGCCTTTATTTACCTAGGGCCTTGGGTCATGCCAGATAGCCTATGCTAACAATGTGATTTATGGTTGGAGCCATGAGCCATGTGATACCAATTCAACTTGACTTCTGGAGTGTAAGAAACTGAGTAACTAAGGTCAGCTACTAAGGCCAGTTACACCTACATGACGAACCCTCAATAAAATGGGACACAAAGGATTGTGCAAGCTACTCTGGCAGACAGAACTCCATATATATTGTCACACATGCTGGAAGAATTACACACTGTCTGTACAACTCCCTAGGAAAGATGACTGGAAGCTCATGCCTGGTATCTCTTAAACTCTGTCCCAGGCACCTTTTCCCTCTGCTAAGTTTAATCTGGATCCTTTAACCATAATAAACCCTAACTGTGAGTGTAACTGCTTTTGTGAATTCTTCTAGCAAATCACTGAACCTGAAGGTGGTCTTGAGGACCAGCTACACTGACCCATAATGCATGTCCAGCAATGTGCTGGCCCCATGTTCATGAGAACAGCAGGAATATCAGGAGACCTACATCTTCTCTGCTTTACAGCCCTTGACTTAGAATCGCCCCAGTGTAATGTGTTCCTGCTCTACCCCACACTATGGAATTCACTGACAGCAGCTGGAGGACTCATGAGTTCTTATTCATTACATCACACATTGTTAAGACATTTATGAACAATGATCAAAGGAATTTTGTGCTTTTCTCGTTTCATTATTTTTAAATTTTTAATGTGAAAATTTTAACCTGCAACAAAATTCACTTTGATTTCTTGTAGGATTCTACTACCATTGAGTTACATAAAAGACCTTTATTTGCCATGTAGTAGCAAATTCTCATACCTACTGCTAATTACAAATACCAGGAATAATTAAGAAAGGAAAGCTATAGAGTGTCATAAGAGCTAAAATAAAAAAAAATAGGCACGTCAAAACCTAAATTTTCTTACATGTTTATTCCAGTAATTTGGGAAACTTATGAAGTTTTTAAGTACACCATTGTCAGATTCCAAGAAGTTATCACTATCCATACATGTATTTTCCATAAAAGGTCACTATTTAATAATACAGATAAATCTCACCTCTCAGATAGAATTACACTGATAGATTCACTCACTTGCAATGTATACTATGATTAATGTTCCAATCCATGAAGAATCTTGGCCAGTCACCTCTGTCAGTGAGCCAAAGATGATGCAAAGATCATTTTTTCAGGATTGAAGTGGGGAATTGCCAGCAGCATAGACCAAGGCCCAATAATGAACTCTGTAGGCTTGTCTCTGCCTCCAATCTTATGTCCATTCTTTGTCCCACCTCCTTACTACCTAACCACCACTCTACTCTCCCAGCCTTCTGCGTATCTGCTCACAGACACGCACACTGAGCCCACTGTTCTCCAGGAGTAGTGGCTGCCATGTCTGCCACAGAACTTGGCATATTGGAGACACTCAGGATTGGTCAAAACAACAACTCAGTAGTTTTGCTTTTATACACAACACACACACATGCATGCACACCTCCCAGGAAGGCATTCCTTTTACATCTCAAGATTCAGGATCCTAATCAAATAACTGCACATCCCATTGTCCAGTTTGGACCTTTCAAGGCAAATAAGTAAATTTTGTGTTTTCTTTGAGGTTCCAATATTTTTGGACCTTAACTATCAAAACAGACTCATTGACTCATTTTTATGTCAATTTTTTAAAGAAAGCGACTCTTGTTTTTGTCACTGTTTGGAATGGGATAGTTATTTATGAATGTGAGTACAATAGACAGCTGAGGTAATTTGCACCTAACAGAATAAAACCTATTTTTCTTTCATTGCAAGACCTGTCGTTAGTGTTTTAAGTAAATCCTCCAGAAGAAATCTCTTATTCCATGACACTTTATTTGTTTTTACCTTTGTAACACCATATTCTATTATGCTAAAATAATTCATAATAGTTTATTTCTTCCAGTGAATTGTAAATTACTTGAGGTCAACAACCTCATTTACATAGGATCCTAGAATAGTTATAACAGTACTTAGAAAATAGTAGTTGCTCAATAAATATTGCTTAAACACACAAATAAATAAGTTGTCCCTATGGGAACCCTGCCACAGTGTATGTGTGTTTTCCCACATAGAAGCTTAGGTTGAGTATAACTGAAAATTAAAGCAAAGCTATGATGTGTTATGATTGATATGATATGAGTAAAATCTAGCTTATGGTTTTTGTACATAAATCCAACTTTATCTCAACTACTCACTATACCACACAAGAAGTTACCACTGGCAGGTACGACCAAAGATGACCTACTGCAAAAGCCCGTGCCATCTCCCACTTAGCCACCTTGTAATCACATTGCATTCTTGACTGATGCCCAAACTTCTGGATCATCGCCCGCCATCTGAACTTCTGTCCTCCTCCAAGGACATTGTCTGCACTGGGCCACTGCTCAGCTGTTAATTAGTGACACTGGCTACAGCAAAATGTCTTATTCATAAGCGTTGAAATTTTTTTGAACAGCAATATTGTCAAACATCCTTCATTCCAAACTTTATCCTAATTCTGAGTTTAATAGTAGTATGTTATTTGTGCATTAAGAATAAATTTTGTTAGATGTTTGCCCAGAGAAATGGTCCTTCTCTAAACTTTTAGGAATTATAGTTTCAGAAAGGAGACATTGAAAGAGAAACAAAATCATTGAATGGTTAAGGTTGGAGCTGGAATGTTCCAGACTTGCCAGCTGGACCCAGCCAGCTGCCTGTGACTTTCCACACATCAGCAAGTTCCCCTCATAAAAGGTTTACAGCTCAAGCCAGGCTGGCTGCAGACAGAGTTAAACCAACACAGTACAAAGAAGTGAGGGAGAAACAGTGTGAGACCAATTAAAACAAATTGGTAATGAAAGCAACAGCTGGATGCCAACATGGTCTGCTCTGGCAATGGCATGTCAACGGGGTGATTTTCAGAGAAACCCATGCTATCTGAAGGAAAAGAGAGACCAGCACCCTAACGGGACCAAATAGGCCTGCACCTCATCAGAGGCATCCCTGCCCACTCTCTTGGGAAGGCCACCTCTGCAGATAAAAACCCAAGCAGGAAGCTTCCCTCTTCTAAAGCCTCCCTCCAAAGTGCTGCCACAGAGAACAACACTCTTTCTCCTCAGCGCCAAGCTCGTTCGACAAATGAAGCTATGATAGAGGAGGACAGCCAGAGCAGTCTGGAGAGTACTGGGAAGTCACATGACCTGGGTTCTGAGTCCAGCCACTGCCATATGACCTTCGTCCCTGCTACCACACAGCTCATCTGGAAAGAGGAATACAACACTCTTTCTTGTCTGCCTTATAGGTATATCTCAAAGATGACATGAGAAATTATACACGGAGGCCATTTGGAAATTGCAAACATTGCCCACCAAATAAAGAAATCTTCTTAAAGGGCTGGGTGGAGTATTTTTGAAAACTGGTTTCATAACTGTTCCGGAGCATGTAAGGTGAATTGCACACCTGCTTCCTCTCATAGTAGTGTAGGGTTAGTGCAGGACCACGTCATTGCAACAGACTGTAGGTCAGATATAATACCGCATGTTGGTTGAGTGCATATGTGTTACCTATTTTAATCATTCTACCCTCATAACAAGCCTCTGAATTAGGTATTCTCATTCCACTTCACAGGTAAAGAAACTGAGGCCCAGAGAGGTTAAGTTGTTCAAAGTCACACAGAATTAGTTGCAGAACCGGGACTTGAACCACAAAGCCTGTGCTTTTAACCACTATGCTACACAGCTGCCTTTATTTTCTCCATTCTAATGCAACAGGATATTGAAATGAGATTAAACCCCAAATTCCAAGAGCAAAATAGTATGTGCCAAGAGCCTAAATATGAACCACTAACCAAGATCGAGCCTCAGTAACAAGAGTTTCCGCACAAGAACACTGATTTAATTTAAGTGGTCAAACCAAAGGGATACAAGGGCTCTCCAACAGCAGGCCTCCTGCATCCACCATGGATGACTGTGTCACCACCATGGGGTTTTTTTTTATGCATAACATTGAAAGAAGAGCAAATCCAAAGTCCTTAGCATACATTGAAGACCCCACCCAATCTCATACGAACAATGTCTCCAGCATCATCTCCTACTCTTTTTAACACATCTTGTATTTAAGTCCCTTGACCTGGCACTAGTCTTCAACAGATCTGATTCCCAAGCCTGTACTCGTTTGAATATACTGTTTGTTTTGTCTGGAAAAGAAGCCCTTGCTTCCTCTCTCTCACTGGCTACTCAGTCCTCAGCTCAGAACTTCCCTTTTCCTCCATTCCATCTCCTCTGCACAGACATTCTCCTTCTTCCTGTTCCCACAGCTCTTCTCCTATTGTTGTATCACCCTTACCTGTACGTCCTTGAATCATCCCGTGGCGCCTGATAGAGTTTGTGTTGAATGAACGAATGCATGGACTGTAAGTTACAGCCACTCCACAGTTTTCTCTACTCTTTGTCACTGTCTCAGGTTGGTTCATTTCTAGTCCATCAGAGAGCTATTAAAAGTGGACTCTTAGCATGTAGATTTAAAATTAATAGCATCAACTACGTGCAAGTGACCCAAAACATCCATGACATTTAGTAGTCTATAACTTTGTGATTTTTTATGACCTAGATTTTAATAATTTGGTGAGGCTGCTCTGTAGGAAATAGCTACATAGCTGGTAAGTAAGATTAAATGTATTCTCAGCACCCACATCTAAATGTCATTTATGGTTTTCTACTTACATTCCAAGTAACTATATTTAAGATATACTAGCATATCATTTTAGGATAAAGTAAAAACAAAATAAAAGAAATCAAACAAGCCAAAAATCTCCATATCTTTATCAACATGGCTCTCAAAAGAAGCTAATTGCTGATTTGAGGGATGAAGGTATAATACTTTACTAGGGCTGCCAAAGTACTGTACCGCAAACTGGTGGCTTATCCAATGGAAATTTATTGTCTCACAGTTCTGGAGACAGGAAGTCTGAAGTCGAGGTATTATTTCGCAAGGCTGATTCCTACAGAGGACGGTGAGAGAAAGATCTGTTGCAGAACTCTCTTCTTGCTTTTAGATGGCATTGTCTCCCTGAGTCTCTTCTCAGTGTTCTCTCTGTGCACATCTCTGGGTCCAAGTTTCTCCTTTTTATAAGATACCAGTCAAACAGGATCAGTGCTCACCCTAATGATGTTATCTTAACTAATTGCATCTGGATAATTAATTATATCTGGGTAACTTAATGCCCAACCTATTTCCAAAAAGGAGTTACAGTCTGAGGTCTGAAGTACTGGAAATGAGGGCTTCAATATATGAATTTGGGAAGACATCAATTTAACCCATAACAACACACACACATGCACATGATTTTTAGTAAAATACAGAGTTGAAAATCAGCTGCAGCAGTGGTTCCAAGTTGGATAAGAAGCAGTTCACCATCGGCTTCATTAAAAATAAGAAAAAGCGATCTGGAAAGCTATTTCAGTGAATCTGTGAACTAGAATTTACTTTAATAACGTAACAGTCATGTAGTATGGCCGAGGTATAAGGTCACGTGAGTGAGCAGGAGCAGATGAGAGCAAGCTAGACAAACCTGGAAAAGCCTGCTGTGCCAGGCAAAGGACTTGAGAGTTTATTCTTAACTGTGCTCCTCAAGTGTTCCCTCCAGGTAGGGGAAGGTTACAGGACGCCTTCATAAGGTCTAGGGATACAGCCTTAAAGGGCCTGCCAGGGAGCACAGTGTCTTTGAAGTCTTAAGGTTCATCCTAAAATTCCATCAGCATCTTGCCTCCAGCTCTGTAATTAGGTGCATTTTATTCTGGTAGTGTGCTCCTCATTTCCAAGTAAAATTTTCCTCTGGAAAATCACTGTGTTCTCTCTAGCCTCTAGGGGTTACCCTTAGGTGTAAGCATAAAAGCTTACAACCCCTATAAAAGTCAACTGGGAAAGATCAATCAAACTTCCAAACTCATTTACCCTTGCCCCAGAAACCCCACTTCAGAAAATGTATTCATACATATGCCTGCATCTATTTAAAATATTTACAAGGTTATTTATCAGAGGATTTTTTCGAAAGCCAAAAATTGTATCTATCCACACTGTCACCTATGGGGACATAGTTAAATATGGTATAGCTCTGCAATAGAATACTATAAAGCTGCAAAGAAAAAAAAAGGATGCAGAAATTCTCTTCTAGTTTCTATTGCCACACAACATGCCATCCCAAACCTAGTGCTGTAATACAACTATTTTATTATGTTTATGTATTCTCTGGGTCAAGAATTCAGAAAGAGCACAGTAGGAGCAGTTTACAAGGTCTATCCAGGAAGTTCCAGCCATCTATTTATTGAAGAAGATACAAAATACAAGAAACATTGCACATAGGACAATGACGCATCAGTCCCCTTCAAAGTAGGCACCTTGGGACCTCACACAGTTCTCCAAATCTCTATCAGCTGCCCCATTGTATTGTCCTGAATCTCATCAACAGTCTGAATCTCTTCCCTTTCTAAGGTGATTTTAGTTTTGGGAAAAGCCAAAAGTCACAAGGCACCAAATCTGGGCTGTAGAGAGGCTGAGTCACCTGGGTGACTTGTTGTTTCACAAAAAATTCTGCATGTGACATGATGCATGAGCAGGCACATTGTCACGATGAAGTTGCCAGTTGCCCATAGCTGCAATGTTCTAAATTATCCCAATAGTTTCCACAGAAGAATGTTCAAACTTAACACAAAATTTTATGCAGATTAATTGCTCTACTCAGTCATTTGGAATGTGATGGCCACACAGTACTACATACTCACTCAAAGGTGTCACCCACACTGACTAGTACAGTGAAGTCATCATTGTTCATGCATGCACTCCAGTCCACTCTCCTTGGCTGCCAGGTTACATCTATGTCACACAAACTGTTCTCATTGTATTAATAATAGCTGGACTTTTTCCAGAAAGACCTTGTATTTCTCTCCCACCCTTTATGAGGGAGGACTTGAAGCCTGGGAGTGTACTCCACTGCAGGAGGCTAAAATACTGTGAGGTCCGCTCACTC
Source organism: Tonatia bakeri (assembly GCA_004024845.1). Lineage (NCBI taxonomy): Eukaryota > Metazoa > Chordata > Mammalia > Chiroptera > Phyllostomidae > Tonatia > Tonatia bakeri. The sequence goes on from PVIA01001599.1 coordinate 14,861, forward strand.
ATAAGTATGGTTCTGAATGCTGGATTTTGGAACCTCAGCGAGAGCTGATGCTGGATATCTACACATGGCCTCTCCACGTGATTGCTTAGGCTTCCTTACACATGGTGGCTGGGTTCCAACGGCAGCACCCTAAAAAGAAAACCAGAAGAAAGCTCTACTGCTTCTTTTTGTCCTTCCCTCATCACACAGTATCTCTTCCTTTATGGTCACAATCCCATTCAGATTCAAGGAGAGGGGACATCAAATCATCTCTTGAGAAGATCGTCAGTCACATCAGAAGAGCAGGTAAGATGGGAAGCTATTGCTGCCATGTTTTCAAACAAGACAATCTTCCCACTATGTGGAAAAATTTATGGGATACAAAGTTAAGTCGAAAAGGAAGATACAGAGAGGCATAGGATATGCTACCTTTTATGAAAACAAAAGGAAGAATTCAACTTGATTTTTAAAAAAACCTGGAAATACACATAACAAATTAATAAGAATAGCTACATTTTATAGGGGACGTTTGAGGGGATTGTAGAGTAATGAGTAAGGGAAATCAGTACAGAGAGATATTTCACTTTTATTGTTTTTTCAAATTTTGGAACGTGCATCATTTGAAAAATATTTTAAAATATAACTCATAAACACACTGATAAACACACACATCTATACATACATGTCACTAATTCTTCCACTAGAATAATTGTGTGAGTTTATGACATTTTAAAGATTTTAAAAAGTATTGATATATGTAAGCCTGTCCTGGTACCCCTAAGCAAAAAGTATTTTTGGTCCAAGGAAAAATCACCTTTAAATATTCTGTATGCTTAGAAATAGAAAATTGACTCTTCTGTATTCAAGCTTTGCAGGGAGGTCAGTGATCTCACCAGTATAAGGCTTGGAATCAATTTTTTTCATTGAATTTTGTTTCTCACTGTGAAGGTTAAAGTGTCAGTTGATCTTGAATTTTTGGTAAAGATCTCTCTCTTTCCCTCTCTCTTCCTCCTAATAAACAATATTTATTCAGTGTTGCCCTGAGCCTGACTATTTGCTAATCATTTCAAATGCAACATATAATTTAATCTTCACAATAACATTATAATAGGAAGGAACTATTATTTTGGCAATTTGACAGATCAGCTTGCAAAATACCAAAAAATACATATTTTATGTAGTGGAGACAGTGACTAGGAAGGTTTGCTTGGCTCCAAAACTTAATCTCTAATGTCAATTTAAGACCTCACATTCAAACACCTGGAGTTAACACTCATCTGGAAAACCCTTTAACAAACAGGTCATTTAGTTGGAGGTAACTCTAACTAGCACTTAAACCAACATTTTCCATTAGGAAAGGAAATTAAGATCAGAGAAACAAGTTATCATGCAACCCCCACACAGCTTCCACAAGTAGAATCTAGGGCTCCTGACTCCTAGTGCAGTGTGCTTCCCACTACAGCAAAGGTTGTCCTTCCTCAGTAATGACAGCTTCACTTGTCATCTCATAACCCTGACACTACTTCCTGTGAGAGGTTGTGTTCAAATCTAATCCATTTTGATATACTCTCACAATAGAGCTGCAGTAGCTGAGTGGGTGGCTGATTAGCATCACAAAGGGAGAGAAAAGGCCCACTTCCCTAAGCTATAAAAAGAGTTCTAATTATGCTAATATGTTTATAAAATATTATTTATAGAAGATGCCAGGAAGCTATCAACAAACAACCACGGAACTTGCAGGCTCCCTAACCCAGGAACTCCTTTCCATTATGCAGATGAAGGCCCGACCTGGCCCAGGGGAATGCATCTCAGGTAGGACTTTGCCAGGAGCCATTGTGACTTACTAAGGCTAACTTTGAACTTGCTTGCTGCCCAGTTCACAAGTGTGAAATGCAGAGTGTGCTCCAGTAAGAGCACTTCATTGACATCACCCATTCATGCACAAAGCTGTGACTTACTGAGTGTCTTCTGTGTGCGCAGCACCCTGTCTCTCAGCCAGGCTGTGGGAGGCAGAGATGGAGCAAGCACAGTCACTGGCAGTTATGAACCACCAGCACGGTGTGCTGGGATCAGCTCACTTCCCTGGTCACTGCCAATGCCAAATGTTAGCTACTTTATAATGCCTTATTGTTTAATTGTAAAACGTTAGGGTTTTTTTTTTTTTTATCTTTATTTAGGTAAATGGAAACTGATGTTTTTAAACCTCCAGCTGTGAGCCTAACATTCTACATGCATTTTTGTTTCCATACATTAATCATTGTTGTTGCTAAGCAGGTAAGGAAGGGGCAGACTTCCCCAAACTAGCTTCACGTTAAAATCCCTTAGTCAGAGGAACTAGTGTTTCACCCAGAATCAAAGCCAAGTTTAGGGCCGTAGTGGAAGCCCTAAAAAGCACCACAGGAGAAGGCAATAGGAACTAGAAGATACTTTAGTGGAGATTAACTTCTGTTATGACAATTCATGGTGTTTAAATAATTAATGTCTACCTTGTTTTATCATCCCCTCTCGGGTTTTACCAAGCCAAGTCAAGTCTGTGACTTTCTCAAAGATGGCTGCCTTAGAACTGTGACCACGGTGCTAGTTTCCAGCATGAAGGACCAACACCTGGCCAAGCTATTTGAGTAATGAAAGAGCCTGATAGTCTACCTATTTCCAATAAAATATTGCTTAGTACTCCTGGTGTGCAAAACCTTAAAACGTTACTATGTTTGATTCTCTCTGTTTCCAACAGAGAAGCACAGGAAAGAAAGAAAGAAAGGGGGAAAATAAAAAAAAACCTCCCTACCCTTCTAAACCAATACAGGAAAGTACCCAGGGCTGTGCCGTTGGGGCATTAGAAGTAGCCCTGTCAGCTGGAACTGATATTCCCCTATACACCTTGTACATTTTCCTTTTAATGGTTTCCTCTTACAACAAAACATACATAGATAGCTTCTGCCATCACATAATATTCTCATAGGCTCAAAGATATAGCAACGCATTATAAAAAATAGTACTACACTATGAAGAAGGAAATCTGAGTACTGAATACAGTACTGTCACTTCACGGCTGATTTTCAATAAGTAATCAACTCAGGACAATACTTTTTAAATTTACAAAATGAAGTCATTTGTACTCTGTCCTAATTTTCCATCAAAGTTTTATAAACCCCAAATGGGCAAATTCATGTTCCAGCCCTTTGAAAACAATAAATCACAGTAAATTTATACAGCATCATCTAAAATAAAGATTAAAGTTGTAATAAAAGTGATTATTTAACACAAGCTATCAATTCATTAGTAATGTTTCCCACTTGTACCACAGAGAGTGTATGGATGAGGGCTCTCTAGTGGAACAGAACCAAAAGAATGTACTCATGTGCGAATTTAGGTATGTGTATATGCAAAAAACAAACAAACAAACAAACAAAAACCTCTTAAGGAATTGGCTCACAGGACTGTGGAGGCTGACAAGTCCAGAATCTGCAGAGTAAGCCGGCAGGCGGGAGACCAGCCAAGGGCTGCAGTCAAAGCAGCAAGGTGTCTGCTCACAGGCCGGATGCCTTCTTCTTCCAGGAATCTCAACCATCTCTGGTTAAGGGGGTCAGCTACTTGGGTAAGCCCCGCCCCCAGCGTGAGGGTAGTCTGCTTTACTCAAAGTCTACGAATTTAATTGCTGATTTCATATCAAAAACACCTTCACAGAAATATTCTGACCAGTGTTTGACCAAATATCTGGGTACTGAGACCTAGCCCAGTCGACACACAAAATTAACCACAACAGAGAATTACTATTCTGAATTACTAGATAGAAAGTTCATGGAAGAATAACGACTTTTTCATCTCCTCAGCCCACATCTAGAAGAGAATGAATAAATAAATGTACTGAAAATGTTCCTTTAAAAAGTGGACAAAAACTAGAAACATGTCTAGGATAATATGGTTTCATGGTACCTTGCATCTTTCTGAATTAATCTGCAAATATCAATACTAAGAGAAAACATCCAAAAGGCAAAACTGTAGCGACTCTAACAGGTTGCCATCCAAAATAGTCAAGACAGACCATGGAGAACACCTGGTTTTTCCTTTCCTTGCCTGCTTCTCAGACTTCAGAGTCACCATCTAATCCAATAATATCCCTCTTTGGTGTCCCCCTTCACTAGCTTTCAAAATTTATTCAGATTCTCCCTAATTTATTAACCATAGATCTCTGATATACAGCCTCACAACCACAACTCAAATCAACCACGTATCATTCCCCTGCAAGAGATAACCTACCTCAGATTGAAACTTAGAATTACAATCTTTAAAAGCACAATAAAGTTCCATGTGTCTTACAATATTCCTATAAATAGCATTGGCTGGGAAAAGAAGCAAATAGAATTTTGTGATATCCCTCTATTGCTACCACTGTCTGTCTAACATAACACAATGACATTGGCAGAGCTGCATAATTAATTAACCATACCATACTTTCTGACCCAACTAGATTTGGACATTTGTAATTTATCAAGCACAATTAATAAACATTTTATGCTAGCAGTAATATGGTTGAAAAACCTAGTATTGTCATATGTTGTTTTTTTTCTTTTCTTTTCTTTCCTTTTTTTATTGTTGTTCAAATACAGTTGTCATTTTTAAAGTTCAGAATCAAAAAGGGAAGGAGTTTCAAGGGAAAAGGGGAAGGGTTTACAGGAACAAAGTTAAAGGACACATGGACAAAAACTAGGGAGAGGGTAGTAATGGGAGGGAAGTGGGGAGGGATGGATGGGTGGGCTGGAATGGGAGTAAAAGGGAGAAAACTGTACTTGAATAATGAGTAAAATTTTAAAAAAAGAAAAGGGAGTAATTATGTAAGAAACAGTCAAGCATTCACTGCATTTCGTGGTAAACTGATAAATAAAGAAGTGGTTAGACTGGCAAGTCTGACATGCTGGAAGGGCCGCTAGAGTCCGCCAGCCCCAAGGCCAGGAGCTGCACACTTGCTCTTGGATAACCTGATGCTCAGATAAGTAGGTGAAAAAACTGCCAAGAAAAAAATAGATGTTTCTTTCCTTGCCTTGGTTGATCTTGTGAGGTAAAATAGGAATCATATTTAGACTCATAATATCCAACTGTAAGTTCCTCTTCAGCCATATACTGGCTGAGTGACTTGACCATGAAATAAAGAAATGCTTAAATACTATGTTGTATCTATGACTAACAAAGATATAAGAAATGTCAGCACCTACTGCATCAGAACAGTATTACCAGGAGGTGTTCCCAAGGGAGGATTTCCTGTCATAAAGATATACGATGTTTAATTACCCTCAGATAACATAATGGTTCGGAGCTTAAACACTAAAAACCTCACAAGACAAACTAGGTTTCATCACGACGTTAGGGGAACTATTTGAATTTCCTGAGCCCTTTTGATCACTGATTGTTTTTGAAACTCTAAAAAAAAAATGATTATGTTGTAAATGTATCAATATCAATATTCCATAATAAACATTTATACTAATTTGAAACTTATTCTAAAAAGTGTATACATTAATCACTCCAAATTTCCCTTATTCTAAAACGTGTATACATCAATCACTCCAAATTTCCCTTATAGCTTAAAACAAGCTTCTAAGTTGACAAATGACATTTGAATCTCATTGACAACCCTAAAACAAATACATAGAAATAAACACAAATTCTACCTCACAACCTAGAATCTTTAGTGTCTTATGTATGAAAACCTCATCACTGAAAATTGTGTAGTACTTTGCTTTTTATTTCTATCTATTCACTTGTATTATCTATCAACATATTGAATAATACATACATATCTTGACATATGTAGTGGATATGTCAAAGTTATATAAGATACTAGATAAATAAAGTTTCTATATAAATGTTTATATGTACTGATATAAAGTTACTAAACTATGTAAATCAAGATAACTAAATAGAAACAGGCTCTGCCCTCATGGAGGTTATGTTCTAGGATGTTAAAAATGCAGAGTAGAGAGTTTTACAGAACATATTGTTAATGTACAAGGTCTTTCCAGAAAGTATCCAGCCATGTAATATGAAAAATAGAGATATTTATTGAACAAGATACAAGAAACATTGTATATAAGACAATGACACCTCAGTCCCTTTCAAAGTAGGCACCTTGGGACCTCACACAGTTCTCCCATGTCTCTTCCACTGTTCAAAACATTTTGCAGAATCCTCTATGGAGTCATCATCAGCTACCCTGTCATATTTTCCTGAATATCACCGACAGTCTGAAATCTTTTCCCTTCAAGGGTGATTTTAATTTTGGGAAAAGCCAGAAGTCACAGGGCACAAAATCTGGGCTGCAGTGGGGCTGAGTCATCTGGTTGAGTTGATGTTTCACAAAAAAAATTCTGCATAAGACATGATGCATGAATGGGCATGTTGTGAGGAAGCTGTCAATCACCAGTTGCCCATAACTGCAGTCATTTTCAGTGTATTGCATCTCTCAATTGACAAAGAACATTGAGATAGTCCTCCTTATTAATTGTTTGACCTAGAAGGGAGTACTCATGATGGATAATGCCTTCCTAATCAAAAAACACAGTTAACACAGTTGATGGTTGATCTTACTGCAACTTTACCACATCTTCTTTGGGGAGGAGAACCAGGCAACTTCCATTGAGATGAATGGGTCTTCATTTCCGAATCATAGCCATACAACCACCATTCATCTCTGGTAATGACCTTCTTGAGAAACTGTGGTTGACTGGTAGCAGGTTGAATTAAATCACTAGCAACTGCAACACAATGTTCCTTCTGCTCTGTTAGTAGAAGACACAAAATGAATTTTGCCATGGCATATTTCATGCCAAGAATCTGCATCAAAGGCTTGCACAGTAGTTTTTGGAATCCCCAGATCAGCTTCTAGTTCTCACACTGTCAGTCACCAATCTTTGTTGATTTCAGCCTGTACGTGTTCAACATTCTCAGGTGTTCTGCTTGTTGTGGGCCTTCCAGAACAGGGATCACCTTCAACAGATTCTCGACCATCTTTGAAGTGTTTGTGCCACACTTTTATTTGTGTTGCACTCATTGCATCATCCCCAAAAGCCTTCTGAATCATCTGAACAGTTTCTGCAAAGGAATGTTTGAACTTAATGCAAATTTTGATGCAGATTGATTGCTCTACCAGCTCAGTCATTTTAAATGCAATGGCCACACAGTACACATGCTCACTCAACAGCATCTACTGTCCCCATTGACTAGTACAGTGAAGTTGTCATTGTTCACATACGCACATTCCATTCCACTGTCCTTGGATGCCAGGTTACATCTATGTCACACAAACCATTCTCATTATATTAACAATGGTTGGACTTTCTCCAGACAGATCTTCAAGACCTGGTTTAAAATCTGCCTCCTTCCAATTGGGTCAGAATCTTCTCTGATATCTGATCCAAATGGCAGTGACTTTTTCCTCTTTCCAACTCCCATAGTAGTTCATTATTCATTTATCTATGTCTTCACTATGTCATCAACATAAACTTAACACCTACTTCATGAACAGAATAACCACTCAAGAGAAAGTTGCTTAATGGATAAACCAATGAACGCATGAATATTAGACAACAAAGTAATGTCTTTCACCTTCTTAATAAAGAACTGAATGGATGCTAAGTGCCTGCCATGCACTTTTTTATTCCAATGTAGTCCAGTGTGATAGAGAATGTTCAAAAGGCTAAGGTTATAGCAATGAAAAAACAAGGGAGTTTCTTGAAGCTTATATTCTAGTAGGAAAGTCTATGAAAGACAATGAAAAATAAAGATACATATGCCAAATTTAAATTAGACATTAAAACTTAGTGTTAAGTGCTGTGAGAGTATGTAAAGTGTGGTATGAGATGGGGTGACAGTGGTATAATTTTAAATAGGGCGGAATTTGAGTGGAGTTCCGAGTGTAAAGAAAGAGTGGAACAAAGGACATATCTAAGGAAAAAGCATTCCAGGCAGAGGGAAAAGAACATGTAAAGTCTCTGAGGCAGAACATGAGTATGGCTGAACAGGGGTGAATGAGAAAGAGTAAGAAAATAAAGTCAGAAAGAGAGCTAAGAGAAAGATTCACGATTGTGGGGAGATAAGTGGAAGCTACACTGACTTCCTCCCAGGACCAATCTGGAATTACAACAAAGTTATGGAGAAATCGTCTGGAACGGGAACTGGAGAGAAGACTTATAACCAAGGACACACAGAAGAACCCACTTCGCCATAACATGACTGGTATGGAGGGTGGAGGAGATGTGAGAGGGCTGGCTAGGCTCCCATAGGTGGCAGCTGAAACACCAGAGGGAAATTTCACCGTTGGGGGTCTCCCCTGAGAAGTGGGATCTAAACCTAAGCTGGGCTACCCAGCCTATAGCATCAGGGCTAGAAAGGAGCCCAGATAATATCCAGTGGAGAAAAGCAGCAGGGTTTCTTTCTTCCAGGGAGAGACAGCTGGAGTCACAGAGAGCCTTGTAAAGGGCCAACACAAAAAAAAATTTCATTTGCACTTACCCTGCCCTTAGCTAAGATTCTGTGGTATTCTGTAGGTCAGGGAGTTTGGTAGGAAATTAACATGATGCTGTCTTATAGTAAGAAAAAAGTGTTTAAATGTCTTAATTTCAGGAAGGCAGATGTAGTAGAGTATAAGAGAGTAGGAAGAAGGAATTGCATACACACTTGCACACAAACGAAAACCCTGAGGAGGAGTATATGTGGCTTCCTTCCACAGACCAAGTTATTAAAACTCCCTGAGCGTATTTTCTGTTCCATAAAATGAAGATGGCACTGCCTGAAGGCAGTCCTGAAAACTAAGACTTAAACCTTAAAACTGGCACGAGTTATGTGAAATCCCTTTTGTATGAAAAATGGCTACAGGAAGAAAGAGTATTCCCTTTGCCAGAAGCAGAAAAGAATCTGGCTGTTACCACACTGATAAACATCATGTGTCTCAAGAAAGAACGAGTTCATCTTCAATAGAAACTGAATCCGTTGGCAAGGAGCGTGAGAGAAAAGAAGGTATGAGTTATCGGGAAGCCTCCGGCCCTGACTGGCGAACAAAGTGTGTTAGAAAGATAAACTGAAGCAAACGTGCACACTTCTCCTCATTGTCGGGACAGACCTATCCATCACACCAGCAGAGCCTGATGCTGTTAAACACGTGGGTTCTCCAGCCAACCTTCCTTGTTCTGATTGCATGCTTACAGCTACCTTCTGATAACCTGGCTCCCCGGGATGTTTTTCCACGGTGAGAGAATGTACTGGTATACTGGAAAGTTACGTTTCTCTCTATAAATTACAGCATTGGAATTCTGTGGTCTCTACTTTATTTTCCTGTGAATTTGGTTGAAATGAATCAGCATGCCTAAGTCCAATAAAGCTCTGAGAAACTGACAGTTTGTTTGCTGAAGGTGTAAGGCTTGGGGGTCAGACCCCGGGTTGTGATGTGCTCAGCAGACGGTGCACCTCCAGGTGTGTTTGTAACTAGCCAGCCACACACTGTCTAATTCAAAGTGGTCATGGGGCTTAGATGAAACAATGTATTTGAAAGGGTTCAGAAAGCTATAAAGTTCTTTAGGGGAACACTGAAAAGTATCTACCACATGGTAAAAGAATCAAAGTATGTACTGTCGACCTTTGCCCATCTGGCTATTTGGGACCATCTGTGATATAAAAGAAAAACTTTTCCAAATAGGGTCAATGGGTATATCAGCTCCTTCAAGAATGCAGGGACAAAGTCAGCCATTGAGTTAGCCCTTTTTCCTTATTGGAATAATTTTCTTCTAGAGATAAAAATTCTGGATTTTCCTTGCAAGAATATACCACATCCCAATACAAAAGTCTGGAATAAACACTGTTTTGTGACTATATATATATATAGGGCTATATATATCACACATACATACGTATAGACATAAATATATAGTACTTAGGATGTGCCTGGCAATTAGTCCAGCTATATAATTTGTAAGGCCCAGTGCAAAATCCAAATGTAGAGCCCTTTGTTCAAAAAGCAAGAAAAAGTGCTATAAAAGGTATTAAAATATAAGTATTTTCCCTTGCTTTCATGGTCTCTTCACTTGTTATATTGGTTTTTATTTGCTATTTAATGTCATCCAAAGTAAAGAAAAATTAATTTAAAAAGTTATTTGCATGGATTTTATTGCCCGTCTTTATATCACATAGCACCAGCTTTAGATGGAAACGTAAGAGCACTTGCCTTGCGTGTCCAATCATCAAAATCATTCAGTTCGTCCTTCTCCCAAGTCATACACGCATATGTATTTCTTTCTTGCTAGATCAGAGGAAACACTGCATGAAAATAATTCAGCTGTTTTCATTCCCATCCTCATACATGCACATTCTCCTAACACTCACTGCCTTCTGCTTATTCATGAATAAGGACAGACTGACTGGAGAACAACTTTGAGTTATTTCCCTTTCCTTCTATGTCATCATTTCAACATTAGTGTTTGGCTCATACAAGGAAATAATACAAGGAAGAATGAATTGGTTATTGTGTTTATCAGACTGTTACTGGCTTCTTTCTGCCTTTGAAGAAAATTCTGTCTTGAACCAAAATGATGGACGCTTGGGGCTATCAGCACTCTCATGTAACCAGTCAGAAACATAACACACCCACCTTGCACTTGCCTTCAACCCACTGAGCTCCCACGCCTTTGAGTCCCCCGGAATTCTGTGCTCGTGGGGCATCACTAACGAACGGTATGTGCTAATGCAGCAGCAAGCAACCAAGCCATCATGCATACTATATGTATCTCCTCTGCTCACGTGCATGGTTACAATTATTAGGAATAATAAGAAATTATGAAGAATTTTAAGACAGCAGCAGCAGAACATTAAACCAAGCATGGGACTTGCTGAGCACGGTGGCTTGTGCAAAGAGGACAGGACACAGGACGATGGGGCCAGCCTTGGCAAGTGCTGCACTAAGAACATATAATTAAATTTTTATAACAACTGCGTGAGGTTAGCACTATAATTATCTCCCACTTCAGAAAGAGGAAACAGACAAGGAGAGGTTAAATGGATCATTTAAGTGCTAATAAGAGCTAACAAGTGGCAGAGCTGGGATTTGAACCCAGGATTTTAAAGTTAAGAAACCATGATCTTAACCCATTTACAGTGTTGCTTCTCCTAAAGGTATGGATTTTAAATTTAATCCCTAGTTTCTGTGGCTCTTCCTACTTCTTTACCCTCTAAATATCTAAGAAGCAATTCGTATTCATCATGAAGAAATGCACAGATATTATGGGTATTTACTGTAATTTACAGTTTACTTTAGCAGCTATAATGAATAGTGATAATAGTTAAAACGGTGCTTCCTATGGGCCCAGCCATTTGATGAGGTTGCTGCACTTATTACCTGTGCTTACGGACATAGAAGTTTAGAGAAATTATGTAACCTTTGTCAGACTCAGGGGAAGAGTCAAGATTTGGCCTGAGATAATGTGACATCAGCATTTACGGGCTTACATAGTTTGTTCTCGCACTATAATTTTCCCATTGTTCACTTTAATGATGCCAAGGGTAAGCAGTTGGGACCAGACTTATACAGATGTAGTTTATTTCTGCCAGCTTTCTGTTCAATCCCATAGGCTCAAAAATTAAAGGTATAATTTAACTGCAAGAATAAAGTGCTTGACATTTAAAATGTGTACCCCAGTGCACGCTCAATGTTCTCCTTTAAGAGTTTCTTTCTCTGTTTGAAGAAAGTTCAAATAGAATCAGCTTAAAATGAAATGCCAGAAATACAAAGAAGCCACAAAAGTTTAGAATGCTGCCCTTATGGAAAATGTTATCCCTAGCTGATAACTTATAAGCAAATAGAGGTAGTGACTGGATGAGCTCTCTTAATTAAATCCAATAGAGGGAGAAAGTTCAAGCCCTAGCCTTGCTTCTAATGTCCACTAACACTGCATAATTCTCAGGACAAACTTGACATCAGAAGGGACAGGCATGAAACTAGAAAGTTCCCAGATCAGACTCAAAAAAGTTTTCTATTCAAAAGCTGCTTTCAGAATAGCACAATTGTTACAGATGATCACATAATTAATAACAAAGGCATAACAAGAGTAACCATCTCCAAAATCTTACTAAATTAGGTGGCATTAAAAAAAGAAAGCCTAAAGAAGTAATTTTGGTTCAGGACATAAAATTAACTTAGGAGCTAAGGGACTGTTAAAAGTCCAGAAGCATTGTGTGATGATGGAAGACTTTTAAATTCCTGGCAAATTTTCAAGGCACATAAAAAAAATTAAGACTCTTCTTCCTAACAGATTTTTAATTATAAGAGCTTTTTACTAGAAAGTAGCTGAATTTTTTTACACTCCATTGTATATCCTGCAATTAATTGAAGACCCTTCATGGAACAATTGTTCTATTGCTATTCACCTAAGGAAATCAGCATATCAAACACATTTTTAAAATAGCTAAAAACCTAAATTCATTTAAAAAAGCAGGAAATAATAGAAAACAGAAGCACATTTTCCAGTGGGGGAGGGGGGAAATGTATTCCATTCCCTATTCCTTCATTGGCTCTCACAGCTTCCGTATTTTCTTTTTTTTTTTTTTTAACAGAAGCTGACTTAGCTGGAGTTCCTCCCCAAAACAGAGCCAGACACAAAAGATTAAGTGCAATAATGTGGTGAGAAGTCTGACTGGGAATGAGCAATAGGGGAGCTGAAACAGAAGGAAGAAGGTGGTATTGTGGAGCTAGCTGGCCACGGCAACCGGGGGAAACGGGCTCCAAATGAAAGGATCACGTGAGAAGTCACGTGAAACAGACCTTAGGACAGGTGTCTGCCTGGGAAGAAGAAAGAGGGCATTTATCCACTGGCCCTCGTTCACTGGTCAAAGGACCCTCCCCATCACACTCATACGCACATACACATGCTCACACACGTGTGAATGCCTAGCGGGCTCCCGTGGAACCTGTCACCCCCGGGAGAGAGAAGCGGCAGGTCAGGCAGGCAAGGACACGCGCTGGGCAGACCAGAGATGGGTGCTGTCAAGGTGCTCCTGCGTGAGGCTGAGGGAGCCGGCAGGGAACGGGTCACTGCGGCTGGGCTGCAGGAAAGGTGTGGTGGAGAGGGTTTGAGTGGTTCCCCGGAGCAGCCTGATAGATAGGACACGTTCACCCCAACCCACTTCCACTCGTGAGTTCTGAGCAGCTGCCTTACACACATTTGGGTGGCAGGGATAAACTGCACTACTCCCTAGGTGATAATGACGCTGTTACAAAGGATTCACACACATGCCTACAAGTGGATTTAAATCTTCTCCGTTCCCAAATCCCACATCATCTTGTACCCCTCTCTGCCTCTAGTGAAGAGTGAGCCCCCACAGTACCCACATTAGCCTCCACGTTGGCCGCTCCGTTCTTCACTCGCACTCCGGGAACTGTCAACTCTAGCCGTCCTCTCTCCCTCTCGAATACTCTCCCCTTTCCCGGGCACTGGCAGGGCTAGGCACCCTCTCTGTAGAGATGCACATTTTCGCTTCCACCAGCGTGTTTCTTCAGCTTTTCCTACATCTCTGCACTGACTGCCATCATCCTCACTTTCTCTTTCTTCTCTCTGATGGAGAGATTTCCCCAAGATTCTGATCTTCATCCTCAAAATTCCCTGAGTGATGGCATCTGCCTCCCACCACCGAAAGCCCTTCTCGCCACTCCCAAACTTGGACCGCTCCTTCAGCGGCTGCCTCGCTGAAGCCCCGCAGTAAGTGTGGAAACCACCATCTCAGATGCGGCCTGTTGCCACCAAATCTGTGACTTTCCTCTGAAACTATCTCCTTCTGTGTTTCCTATTTCTGCTAATGACGCATTCATTCGGGCACCTCCCAGGTCGTCAGAACTGTTTGTCAGCACAACCGCCCGACCCCCGCCACTTAGTCGACATATTTTTCAAAAAGAAATAGGATATGACTTACCTCCTCTTAAATAATTCAACCGGAAACACACCCAAACTGTAAATCCCCTGAAGTCATTTCTATCTTCACTTTATGATCACCCCAACATGGTAACCTCTTGGTCTAGAAAAACCGGAGAGGGGTGGAGAAGTTCACATCTGGAAAAGATCTATTCACTCAGCACCAGCCAAGAGTTTGGCTCAAACTCTGCTTAAAACTTTTTTATATACTTAGTCAAATAATTCTTATTTAACATACATGAATAAATATGATCGTATCATGCATTTCTTTCATTCATTTTAAATTCGTACTTTACATTTCTCTTTGTTCCCCAATCCACCTACATAACTTCCTGCCTGCCTCTTCCCCAAGATAACAACCTAAAATGTGTCCTTTCATACTTTTCTCCATGCTCATGTCCTCATATACATATTCACATATATGTGAGCATATATATGTATATACACACATGCCCATATATAGGTTTTAGTAATACATTACAAAAATGGGATAATACACAATATTTTAGCTATTACTTTTTCTGTGCATCTTCACGCAAGTCTTTCAAAGCACCTAGTGTAGTTGTCACTCACTGTTTTTAGTGGTGTGGAAGCACAGTACTTTATTTATCCATTTCATTATTGGTGATTCTTTCCTGTCCTGAACGATGCTGATGTAAACAACCCTGCAGATAATCCTTACAGACTTGACTAAAGTTTCCTTTATTTACAATAGATTATCAGGAAAGGGATGACTAGCCACAAGGGTATATGTGCTTTTTTTATAGATGTTGAGGGATTGCTTTCATGTTTCTCTTAGCAATTTATAAACATGTCATTTTTCTCACTCCCAGATGGCAAGATTTATGTTCATCTCAATATCTGCCAGTCTGAAAAGTAAAAAGTGAAATCTATCACTATAATTTATCTCTTCCTGACTACTAATGTGTTTGTGCACCTTTCATGTATTTTTGACCGTGCAGAATTTTACAGCTATAAATATTTGTTTCATATTTGTTGTTGCTTTTCTATCATTTACATTTTTCTTGTGGATTCTTGAATCTTTTATACAGCATAGATATTAGCTTTTTCCTCTGTTTCACCTATTTTTTCCATTTTTATTATTGGGTTATTCACTTCATTCATGGTATCTTTGCCATGATCAAAACTTTAAAACTATATATTTTTAATTAGTTTTCAGATTTCTTTTAGAGCTCTGATTGTTAGAATCTGCTGCTTGTCTCTAGAAGGTTTACACCATTTCCTAGAATTTTCTTATAAAACTTTTTATTTCTTACATTTAAATATCCTAAACCAACTGAAGATTATTTATACATGGAATAAGAAAGAGGCCCTTTTTAAAAATTTTTTCTCAGTGGGCAGTTAGTTCTGCTCTAGTAAACAATCCATTGTTTTTATTTACGAAATAAGCATGTTTTAAATAACCCATTATTTTATTCTATGTTGAAATATGGCTATTTTTCATATGTTAAATACTTGTATCAGGATCTGCTTGTGGGTCCTTTAAACCTTCCATGGTTACCACTTTGTCTATTCTGTGGTCATACTATAATGAATTATGAGACAGAGACTTTCTGTTTAGTAATACATTCTGAATTTAAGGCAAGTACATCTCAATATCCCTCCTTTGGGTATGCTTGAAGATTCACTCTTATATATAAACTTAAAAATCATTTTATTAAACAAAAAAACTATTAGATGCTAACTATAAACATATTAGATATATATTAAGTTCGGTTAGACTTACATTTTTATGGTATTAAATCTTCTAAGGCAAGAATAAATCTCATTTACTATCCTTAGATTTTATAATGTCCTTCATGTGATATCATGCCTTTCTTGTTAAATTTATTACTATATAATATGTTGATATGTTGCTATCAAAATTAGACTGTTTACCCTCTTTTTCTTTTTGTGCTGAACTCAATCAACCTATTTTAGACTCGGCTTTCCAAAAACCCTCTTCCTTGTATAGTTTACAGATTAGAGTTGACCAAAAATGATGATGCATAAAATTTTGGAGGCAGAAACAAAATAGCAGCCATTAGATATAAGCAGTTTCCAGTTTATATTGCTCTAACCCTGCTCTCCCTCCTGACCATGGGTCCTACTGCCAAACAGTGAAGCCACCAGCACATCACTATGGACTCACAGAGGCAGTGGCCATGGAGAGCTAATAGTCATCCACTGGCATCTACACAATCTCCTACAAACTTCCACACCAGGCTCCTGCATGATTCCAACAAAAGTGAACAGACACACTTATTCTTCCAGGTGTGCAAGCTATGGAATACCCACACCAGGGCTGGTCTGTCATTTTTCTCTGCTCCTTCAACTCTCCTTTTGGGACCTTTACTCCCTCAATTCTGTCCACTGCATCATGTTTAATTTATTTAATAAATTTCCCCTTTCATAATACTCAGTACAGTTGACTCTTGAGCAACACAGTTTCAGACTGTGCAGGTCCACTTATACATGGGTTTTTATTTCAATAAACACCTGTACTATCTTTGATCTGCAGTCGAAGGTGTGCATGTACACAGGGCCAACTCATGCACTGATATATGCCATTTTATGTAGGGGGCTTGAGAATCCAAGGACTTTCAGGACTGTGGGAGTACTGAAACCAGTCCCCTGCTGACACCAGCAAAAGTTTAGTTTGGGAGGAGTTCAAAGTTGTATGTGGATTTTTGACTACATGGGGATCAGTGCCCCCAACCCCCGTGTTATTCAAAGGTCAACTGTAGTTTCACTTTGCTGATTGAAAAACAACAAATACCATAAGAAAAGTATTGTTTTTTTATGTTTATATTATACCCAACCACTTTACCAAAGTAACTTAGCAATTATAATAGATTTTTTGAAAATGTCTCTTTTCCAGTATCCAATATAATTATTAAGAAAAAGAGATGGTTTCTTTTTTACAACATTTATATCAATTATTTTCTTTGTTATTTTTGTTTGTTTGTTTTGATGACATTTGTTAGAATGTCCAGGTCAATGTCGAATAAGATGAGAAAGCCAAACTATAGGCAGGTGATACAGTAGCACGAAGATTAGAGTCTCCTGATACGATCTTAGGAGGAATGCTTTATGCTCCTTAGTCTCCTCACAATCTCCGAGTCTCATGGGAAGGACCACTTGGCCCACCAGCGCAGCCCCTTGATTTCTTGGGCTAGAATCTGACACATGTGTGTGGGTGTATAGGTATGTGTGTATGATGGTAGTGGTGGTGGTGGTGGTGGTGGTGTGTTCTTTGGGAGTGAAGAACCAGAGCATGTGATCCTTTAACTACCTTATACTGCTAACAGAATGAAGATATTTCTGCTAATTGGTAAAAATTGGGGCTTTCCAAGAAGTCCTATCTACCAATAAGCATGATGACATATACGGCATCAATCTCAGCCTGGAGACCAGGAGTCTCCACTGCAGGACACTCACACTCTTCTGAGAATCCCTACGGGAAAGCCTACTCTCAGGGGCATGCACGATTTTCTCTGGACAAATAAATTCTTATTTCCTTGGAAACTGAAGGTCCAGTCTCTGGTTTCAACAACTCTTCCAACCTAATTAATGCTTAACAGCACGTTGCCTTCTGCTCCTAAAGGACACAAGATTCTCCTGAATATAGTAGCATATGGACCTCCCTATTTTTCTTAATCCCTCTACATAATCATCATATAATTCTAACTCAATGCTTTGTAATCAGTCCTTATTTTTATGTGGCCACAGACTATAATTATAACCATCAGAAAATCTTTTCAGTCAATGAACAATCTACTGTACAGGGAAATTTAATCTCAAGAGACTGAGATAGGATAGGAAGAGGCTTTTTAGGTGCACTGGGAAATCTGAAATAGATATGGAGTCTTGTCACTTACGTGAGAAGTTCCTTCTAGTAAAAGTGAAGAAGAGAAGGAAGAAGGAGGAAAAGGAGGAGGAGAAACAGGAGGAGGAAAATGAGGAGGCAGAGGAGGGGAAAGGGAAATAGAAAAAGGGAAAGAGGATGAAAAGAGGTAGTGAGGTATGACAGTGAGACTTCAATCAGAAAAACAGAAAACATTTCAAGTATTTATATCAGAGGGAATTTAATTCAAGGAATTGGTTACGTGGGTGATGGAGGAGCTGAGAAATCAAGATAATCTCCCAAATTAGCAACAGCAAAGAGCCACTATACCCTGGAGCTGGGCAGACAAAGAGAGAAAGAGACATCAGCACGTGAACACTAAGACCTGTGACTGAAACAGGAATGTGATGGTCCTCCACGGGGATGCTAGAGTCATGGAGGGTCCCACGGGGATGCTAGAGTCACGGAGGGTCCCACGGGGATGCTAGAGTCACGGAGGGTCCCAGCCTGATGAGAGATGCCACTGGAAGCAGAATGGCAAGAGCAGTTCTTCCTCTCCAAGTTCCATATTTCCACCAATACAGTATTTCAGGTGAATACAGTTGAAAGCCAACTTACATGGAGCCTGGGTTATGAAGCCTGTAGGTGTCAGCTTCCCTGCTCCACAGAGAAGTGCCTGAGAAGAGCAGAAACTGCATCTGAGGAACAACACATCCAACAAGCTCAGTCACAGTAGGCAACATCAGAGCCCCAGCTGGACTGGAGCCAATCACATTTCCCTCACGCTTGGGGCACATAATGGACAGCTATGGTCCAGACAGGGAACTAGAAGGTAACAAATTAGTTACTGGTGAGAAAATTCTGCTTGTAAATGTACATTCACAAAATACAGAGGAGGGGAAATGATTTGGTAGTACCTACTGAGGTGAATTGTCGTGGCAAGAAAGAAATACCAATAAGTAATTGAGCACAAGTACCTGGGACTTGGTTAATCACAGGTGGATGATGAACAGAGAAAAGTACAAGAACTAAGCTAGCGGTGACACCTTGGATGCAAAGGGGACAAGATAAAAACTTGTTTGAGAAGAATTAGCTGCCTTCTGAGTTAGCCAAATTATTCGGGGGATAAGAAAAGGCTAAGTTCCCTAGAGAAAGAGAAATAAAAGTGTTTTGCTTTATTTTATCCTCAGCTCTCAGTTGGTCTACGATCACAAACATGCTCCACGAACCCCAAGTTGAAAGAGCAACGAGTAAAAGGGTTTAACCAGTCATAACCCCTAAAGAAACCACTAAAACCTCACTCCGTATTTATTTATAACTGGCATTCACTTAGTGCCTTTTATAAGCTTATCTGTCCCAGATTCTTAACCTTCCGGTCAGGCTGAGAACACAAAAGGCAGTTTGTCTCTATGCTTCCTGGGTCCCCACTGTGTGGGGCATCAGCATCACTCCAGACACTTGTGTTCTCTTTCGTTTGTTTGTGATGAGAGTCTCCGGTGGCGGTGCACAAGATTTTTCACTTTTAAAATGCCACTCATACTTTAATTTGAGAACAACTGTATCTGTGGCCCACTGGAGATCTCTTTGGGGCCACCATAGAAGAAAGAAGAAGCAAGAAATAGGGCACAAAGAATATAAAGTTCCAAGTCTCTACTCCTCTCTGTAACAATTTTGTGTGTAAGTCTCTAAGATGTCATTGAAAGAATTGTGGCAAAAGTAAAATATATATTCTATATCCTTGAAAAACATGGGTTTGAATTGAATTGCATGGTCCATTCATACACAGATTTTTTTCAATTAACATATAGAGTACCACAAATGTATTTTCTCTTCCTTGTGATTTTCTTAATAGTATTTTCTTTTCTTTAGCTTACTTTATTGTAAAAGTACAGTATATAATACATATAACATACAAAATATGTGTGTATGTTCTTGTAGAGCTTCTGGTCAACTCTAGGCCACTGGTAATTAAGTTTTGGGGAAGTCAAAAGTCATATGTGAATTTTTGACTGCCAGTGGAATTCTCTATTTTGTTTCTTACGGTCCACGACTTTTCTCTCCTTGGAGAATTAAACAACCTTTTAAAAATGCCTCACTGTTTTCCGATGTCTTTTTTAGCTTAAAATATATAAAAGTAATAAACTTTTGATGACATGATTATATATTGGTTTAGAAAATTGGGAAATGGCGGTGTCCCTGTGTTGTTCAGGGGTCAACTATGTAAGTCAATTATATGTAAGAATTAAATATGAAAATTATGGGTCTATAGAACATTTTACTCTAACATGGGCCCTTTTCAATGACTCCCACACTCTTCCTTGCTGTTTGCCTGAGAGGTCCCCTCTCTGTCATACTAGGTCACAATCAGTCTTTCATTCCCTGGGGATTCCCAGTCCATCCTGGCAAGTTCTAGATACCTTGGGGAAAATGATATTTCTGTAGTTTTCTAAATACCCATTTTCCTTGTTTCAGTGTTCTGGAACTTCCCATGATTACTCTGTTACTTTGCATGGTTCTTCTACGATTGTTGAGAATGACAACATCCATTCATTTCGTTCACATTTTTGAGCCCCCGCATTAGGCCAAGTACAGGGTTAGTTGTTGTCTAGCCTCTAGAGATTAAATTAGTCAGAAATGTAATAGGTTGTTTAATACCTGTGACAATTGATGTACGCATAAAAACTTGAACACATTTCCTCTTTTGCTTTGGCTTCTATTTCTTCAAAGACATTATGGCAAGTCTCTTTGAGGGGAAAAAATTAAAAGAATAGAAGTTTAATTTTAATGATTGGCCCTTTTCTTCATCATTTGTAAACATTATATCACTTCTCTACACAGTAGATATAGGCTGTTCTTATTAATCTTCTTACTGCAAATATATCTTTAAATTTTTATATTGATTTTGGTGTTATTTTGCATATTAAATTTTTGAAAACAGTCCTTGTATTCTTTGATATCCCAGATTGGTTATATACCACTCGTTCTATATTTTTGTGCATGGCTGTGAATAAATGTGTGCACTCATGTATTAATAAATATGTATTTGTGCCAGATTATCATCTGCTTATATTGGCAATTCAGTAATGAAAAAGATACTACCATTTCTCCACTTTCTAAACCGATATATAATAATGTTGTCAAAAGTTTATTACTTTTATATATTTTAAGCTAAAAAAGACATCAGAAAACAGTGAGGCATTTTTAAAAGATTGTTTAATCCTCCAAGGAGAGAAAAGTTATGGGCTGTAAGAAACAAAGTAGAGACTTCCATTTGCAGAAGTGAGCCATGTGAGGACGTAATAGAGAGAAACAAAAGAAAAGCAATTGGAATTGAATTTTTTTTAAAAAGGAACTAAAACAAAGAAAAGGAATCTATATAACTTGAGTCACAGAAATTTTTTTAAAAAAGAGGTCAGTAGTGGGTTTAAGAGAAAAAGATAGGGGAACACACAATCCTCTAATTAAAATGCAGGAATTAAATAAGACACAGTTGTTAGATCTGTCTCAGAAGCAAAGAATGTCACAGGAAAAGATAAGAGTGTGAGCTAGCGCCAGTTTGCCAATGCAGAGATAAAGAGATAATTGTGGCAGAGTTAGAAGGCTTGGGTCCAATCCAAACTTCACCACTTATTAGCTGTGTGTGGCCTTGGGCCAGTTGTTCGAAGTGTTCTAGGTTAAGAATCTCAATTCCTGCATTTAGACAGTGGAAGTTATACCTGCCTTAATGTGTGGAGAGGATTAAATAAAGCTAATACAAATGAAGTTGCTTTGTAAACTTTAAAAACCTTCCCAGCATGAGGGTCCACAACCCCTAAGCCCCATTATTTTAAAATCAGACCTTGCCCACATCAAACATTAGCGGATTGTTCATGAGTGTAATTCAAGAAGCACAAATTCAAGGAACATCAATAGAGTGCATGCGTACATCTGCAAATGTGCTGAGTGCTGAGGATGTAAAGATGAGCCATGCATGACTCTGTCCTGATCAATGAAAGCTCTGAGAAAAGAACAAAGAAGCACAGAGTAGGGTCAGGCTAGTTTCAGGGAGAAAGTGGCACTTCAAACTGACTTATTGAAACCCCTCCGAATGGGTTTTGATTACTGTTATCAGTGGAGTTTGTAAAAAGCTGAAATAACTCAGGGAGAAATCAGATGTAGTAACAGTGGTAAGAGGTGTTAATGGTGTGAGTAATATTTTAAAATTTAGATAAGGAGTTGGAACCACTGATATTTCTAAACATTCATTATAAGCTTGTTTGTTTGTTTGTTTGTTTGGTTGGTTGGTTGGTTGGGTGGGTGGGTGGGTGGCTGTTTGGCTGGCTGGCTGGCTGGCTGGTTGTTTAATCTTGCTCCAAAGCCTCTTCAGAACTGCACAGAACATGATGCGTATACAGAAAGGGATGGTCATATATTGTAGTTGACAACTTAATGAACTTAAGAGAAACCATACACTGACTGAGGGAAAACAGGTACATATTATGACATTTTCAAAACACGTGTTTATAAACCAAATGGTATTTTCTTTAAAATCATATAGACACTGAAAGAAAAACAAGCATTATTTAGATAGGAGTATATACTCTTATATAAGAAATATACTCTCCCATCATGCCAATAATGTAAGATTGGGAGTGAAATTAAGTCAACAAAAGGAATGAATCAGGATTGTTCATCTGTCTCCTTAAAGCATGTGATCTATGGAAAACACATTAATTTCAGGAGTGGCCTCAGGTTCAGTTGGAAAAAGATGTCATTTGTACACACTACATCACTTGGAAGTCAATAGAAGAGAACCTAAATACCTCAGGAGTGCCTTCCAGTAAGCTGGATTCTGAATCAGCCAATGAAAGTCAAAACATGAAAGCAGATAGCGAGGACTATATTAACAACTAGTGGGAATTGTTACAGCACACTTCATAGAGAAAATATTTGCTTCAGAAAAAAAGAATTGAAAGAAATAATAAAAGAAGTGAACTTGCATTGATTTGGATGCTACTCCTACTAGAATCTTATTGTTGTAAAATACCAGCCTTGCTTCCCCACCCCGTAATTAATTGCAAGTTCATGCTCCTTGGGTCTCCTTCCTTTTCCAGCTCTGAATCTATATTACTTTGGACATTTGCATTCAAGGATATTTTCTTAAGTCAAGTTCTCCTAGAAGCCCATCCCAGGCCAAGAATCAGAGTGCAAGTAATTCGTTAAGGAATTGGTTATCCAAATAAATTGGCAAAAAAGTCAGAGAAGCAAGATAGGACAGAGAAGGAAGTCGAGTGTTTAACTTCAGGTGAAGTTCCAGTATCGGTGTGATACCAGAGAGAACTGTGGATCACTGGAGTCTGCTTTCCTTCATGGCAAAAGAACTGGGCTTTTCTTTCCCATAGCAGTCTAGTCAGTGGTTGTGGGCTACTTGGGGGCTGATACAGACTCCCAGACATCCGGCTTCCCCACAATCTGTCTCTTTCTGTGGGCCAAAACATCCCAGGGGCTCCTCTGGAGATTGCAGCTGCGAAGCAATAGCAGCGAAGACAGAGAGGTGAACGAGGAGCCACAGTAAACCTGGTGGGACCTTTCCAGGGTACCACCAGGCTCCACTTCCAGTGATCATAGGAAGTAAACCTGGCCCATAGCATATTCCTTGCCCCTGGATGCACAAATGCTTTTGTAATAGCATGTGGCCAGAAGCTGTCTAAACAGACAGTTGACAAGCACCAAAAAAGGATGCAGAGAGGTTAAATATAAGTCTGGAGCTTTTGGAAGTCATTTTTCCACCATAGAAAGAACATGTGCTTAAAAGTGGAATGAATTGAGAGGGAATCAAACACTATCAAAGACAGTGAGGACAAAACTGTGTCTGGTGACATTATGTGACCCACTCTATCATGTGGCTGACAGCTAAACCATATTTATTCTGAAAAGGCTGTTAGTAAATTTCCTTTTTATGCTTCATCTAGTTTAAGTTGATTTCTCTTACTTAGGATGAGAAGTCATATTTTAAAAAATTATTAACAAAGTAACACCATTGAATCATTTTCTGAAGTCTGAATCAGCACACATTTACTGTATGAAATCCATTAGTCTGATGTAAAATATCTACACATGCATTCTCTTCTTTCCTATTGAAGGAAGCTATCCTCACAGCCCCATGAAAGAAAAGTAACAACTTAAAAGGTAGACCATGCATCTTTCACAGGCAGAATGACTAGCTATGATCAATAAACAACTGTTTTACAATTTAATGTTTTTGTTTTATTCTATGAAGTTTAAAGGATTCCAAAAAAAAAAAATGATGGCCAACCTTTCAAGTCCACCTGACCATACTGCAACATAGATGGTCAGGAAGAGCTTCAGAAAAGACACAGTGAAATTCATACCATGAAGAAAAAAGGGTGAGCACTCAAAAGACCAAGAAAACAAAAAGAATGAAAAAACAAATAGACAGTGGAATTGAAAGCTCATTAGGAGAATTTTCAAGACAAAAATAGAGATAGAAAATAAAGTAGCAATCCCTTGCAGTGTATCTTCTTTTGATCTTATCCTTATTTATGGGTTCATTTAGCAAATATTAATTAGGGTGTTTGACTATGTCCCAGGCATTGTGTTAGGCAGTAGGGATTCAGAAAATGTTCCTGCCATCATGAAACAGTCATCTTTCTCCCTCTGTTTCTCCTTCTTTCTCTTCCCCCCCACTCTCCTTCTTCTCCTCCTCCTCCTTCTTCTTCTTACTTGTTATCATCATTATTCTTTTCATTATGTGATGCTCTAAGGTGAAAAAACAAAACAAAACAAAAAAAAAACACATGTACCCAAAGAAGTGATGGAAAGGAAAGATAGAAATGTACTCTGACAGAGTCAATAAAAATGTTTGGGAATTATAATCTAACATCGTGAGAGGAGAAGGCCAATATGTGGAATTTAAAGGAGTATCTGAGAGTTACCAAAGGGAGAAAGTGAGAAGCAATTTTCCTTCCACCAACAGACAAATCCATACTTTCCAAGGACAGGAGAGTAACACCAACTCAGGCTGCACCATCAAAGGGACAGTCATATGTTTCCACTGCAATTTTCTGCCTGAGCAACTGTTTTTTTTTTTTAACTATCCTCTATGATTCAAAGACAAAATGCTCATAATGAATAAAAGGATATAGTATCTCAAAAGAGACACAGAAACTGTAAAATGGAATCAAATGGAAAAACAGTAGGCGACTCTTTTTACAGATAGATCTTAACACAGCATGTTAACAAATGGCAGTGAAAATATGTAACATTTACTCTAAGAATCATTTCCTGTCTACATAATGAAGATAATGGCCCTACATTGCTTATTTATAATCTATTCTCAGCTATAATCATCATCGCCATCATAACCATTATCTATTTTTAATAAACTGTTCCCAGCACAGCATCTGGCACATAATAACTGCTGTATGCATGTTTGAAAGAGAAATCATAATCTTAGAGCTAAAAACTCTTAAGACAATAAAAATTTTAAGCAAATAAGTGAAAAGAATAAACAGTAAAACTCAATAAATAGGTAAATAAAAGATGAAAAGTGCTATTTCTTACAGCTGACAAACATTTTTTAAGTATCTACTCTGTGACCACCAAGTTAAAGGCTACTCATAAAAATTATGTTTTGGTTCTCTCTTTTTTTTTTTTCCTTTTTTTAACTGTTGTTCAAGTACAATTGTCTCCATTTTCTCCCCACTACTTCCCACCACCCAAGCCATCCCCACCTCCCACCCTCATCCTACCCCTCTTTGGCTTTGTCCATGTGTCCTTCATACATATTCCTTGATGACCCTTCCCCTTTTCCCCCATTTCCTCCTCACCCCTCCCCTCTGGTTACTGTCAGTTTGTTCTAATTTCAATGTCTCTGGTTATATTTTGCTTGCTTGTTTTGTTGATTAGGTTCTACTTATAGGTGAGATCATATGGTATTTGTCTTTCACAGCCTGGCTTATTTCATTCAGCATAATACTTTCCAGTTCCATCCATGCTGTCGTGAAAGGTAGGAGCTCCTTCTTTCTTTCTGTTGCATAGTATTCCATTGTGTAAATGTACCACAGGTTTTTGATCCACTCATTTACTGATGGGCACTTAGGCTGTTTCCAGCACTTGGCTATTGTAAATAGCACTGCTATGAACTTTGGGATGCATAGGTTCTTTTGAATTGGTGTTTCAAGATTCGTAGGGTATAATCCCAGCAGTGGAATCGCAGAGTCAAAAGGCAGTTCCATTTTTAGTTTTCTATTTTGGTTCTCTTTTACAATTTCTCTTTATCTTCTGACATGTAACTTTCTATATACAATGAACATTTTTTTTACATTATTGAGCATAGTCATAAAAACTGTTTTAAAATACTTGTCTAGTTTTAACATTTTTGCCATTTTGAGTCAGTCTCTGTTGATTTAGCCTTTTCTCTCCAGAATGCATCCTGTTTTTCTGGCTATCAAACATAAAATAATTTTGGATTGTGCCATTAACCTTATTGTGGAGAGTTGGTTCTATTATATTCTTCTAAAGAGTGTTTTTGTTAGTTAGTTTTCTGTTTGTTTTAACTAGCAATTAATTTGTTTGGACTCTAGCTGCAAGCTGTGTCTTTGGAGAAATAATTCAAGTCTCAATTCAGTTATTTGGTCTTTTACCTTGTAGATTGTCCCATTCATGCATGGTTGAAGGGTCGGCCAGAGATTTGGACAATGTTTTCACTCAGACTTTAAAGCTTTGCACTTCTGCTTTCTCTTTTCTGGGATTCTTTTTCATTTTCTGGCAGCTGTGGTTGTCCCAAACTGTGTCCTTAGGACAGTAAAATTATAGAATGTTCTATCTGATTTCTACTCCCTCTGTAAACCCCTAAAGTCATTGAGCACAGCCTCTGCTCAGGCTAAAACTTATAAAAGTGGAAAACTCTGTGTTTTTCCTCTTCATCTGTGCTGCTCCTCTACACAGTCTGCTTGCTTTTATCTCGTCTTCCAGTGTCTTCAGGTAGTTTCCAGATTCGTTTGCCAGTTAATCTGTTAGGAGCTTCATCAGTCATCTTAGAAATGGGAGTCCCCACTATATTTATAAAGTTTATAGTAAAATAAAAGTATTTAAAATGTGAATATATATTCTTTATTATAACCTGTAAGAATCAAATGAGTAGAAATGTGAATGTATAGATGTGAAAAATATCAAATCACTGAACATAAAAAGCATGTCCATTTATTGTACAGTGAGTCTAATGATGAGTTCAAGCACTCTGATAATGACTTCTGAAGTCATTAAAATTATTGTTTCCACACCAACACACTTTAGAGATAAAATAAAAGCAAGAGTTTGAAGTGTTTAGAGGAATCAGTATTAGTATATACTGAGTTGTCTTGAAAGGATTTGTTTAGATTTGGGAGTTTTCTGACAAATTTGAAAGAGAAAGGAATCAGGAATTTCTTCACAACCATTCTTGAATAATTTCCTAAAAGCAAATTTACAGTTTCCTTAGCATGAGCCATAAGGCCACTTCAAACGTATCTTCAGGGTGACAGATCTCTATAGCCATTTTATTGATCCATATCCCAAGCTCTACAAACCTTTAAACTGAGAATGACATCACCTGACTTTACAGTGTCTTAAAGAGAAGTTACATATAGACCTGGTCATGAACAGCAGAAAAGAAAGCATGGCTGGTTTTATTATTTTTTAATAGTTGAGCAGAAAACTTATTTAGTGAAACTTCATACAAAATTTTTCTCTACCATTCTTTCTTAACAGGCACAAACTAAGTACAGATATTTAATTTTTTTGACATTACTGATTAAGAAGTGAAAAATTCACCAAGTCCCTGGGAATGGATTTGTATACATTAATGGTAGGTATTTCCTTGGTAATAGAGGTAACTGTGCCTGTAAATTCTCTTTCAGACAGTGGAAACCTTCCTTTTTACAGACTGAAGCTTTGGAGTCACGTGCCAAGCCTGATCAAGACAGCCCAGAACAGGCAGCCTCTGTCCAGGGAAGACCACCATCCACTGACCACAGCCCTGTTGGCTGTGATAGTGCAAGGTTTCCCCCCAGTACCTCCAGCATCCATATGACCACATGAGTCACGGAAAGAATGGGAAACCTAGATGCAGAGTGCCTATTCTAATATTGCCACCTGGAAAAATTAGATTTTTAAGGATATCTTCTTAGGTAAAGCCAATGAGGTCTAGCTCTTGTATCACAGAAACATCCCCCAAGGATCTTCATTCAAGAAAGTAGTGCAACTTTCTTGTGCTTTTTCTTCTCTTCCCTTTTTGAAAAATTCACCCCTAAATCTATCAGGCGGGGCAGGATAAGGTAGATGTCCGCATTGGTGGTGGGGATGGAGGAAAGCTTCAGTGGTACAAAATGAGGCGTTAGAGGCCCTGAGCAGAGAGCAAGGTGGCTGCCACCAGGAAATGGGTTGTTGCTAGAGGTGGGTGTCAGAGCTCAAACGTGGTGAAGCAGGTGCCATGCAGAACATTCCAAGCAGGGTGACTCAGCAGCACATAGGGACAGCCCATAGCAGTAAAAGCAACATTCTAACAGAGGGGGGACCTCGCATGTGATGTCCGAGTTGAAGTAGAATGAGGAAGACAACCTCCAAAGGTGGGAGCAGCCCAGGAAGGGGGATCAGATTCTGAATGGGGGATGATAGTATTCAGGAGACGTCAAGGAGCCAGCCTGCTGCAGGCTGTCAGAGCCCAGGCAAGGAGAGGAGCAGCATGGTTGGGGAATAAGAACCTGGAGGGAAAAGGGCACCCATGCCTGGGGGTGGCCCAGCACAAGGTATTACAGAGCCATCAGGATCAGGAGTAACCCATGCCAGGGAGCATCTTGGCATGGAGTGTCAGAGCCCAATAGGGACGTTGAAGATGTCTGTGGTGGACAGAAATATGCCCTAGGTGGTAGATTAGTGTATAAAGTGGGGTGACAAAAGAAACACAAGAGGAAGGAGTGAGCAGAGACAGATTGCTTAACATGCAGTGAGATAAATAAAATAACTAAACATATTAAAGATAATGGATTTAGGTGCCTTGCTATCAGAGAAAAAAGTTACAAATAAATGCAGAAAGGGGAAAACTAGAATAGACTCTGTGCTGTTAGACTGGAATTAGAGGTGTCTGTACAAACTCATGGTTTTTATTACAGAGAGATAGGCAAGTATAGTCGTCAATATGTGCATATGTGTAAACAGTATATACTTTCACACAGTCCTTTGTGCTGTTTACTGCAAGGACCTGCGAGCAGTGTCACCTCAATAATAATGAGCACATCTAGCACCTAAATTTTGGCTTCTAAATACCATTCTCCACTAAAACCACTTAGATCTTCTTATAGAAATAGCAGATTTTAGGTTTGGGGCAGGGTAAGTACAAGCCTAGAATATATTGTTATGCCAACAAGTAAGAAGGTACTCCAAGAAGATGGAGACGTGTCAAAAAGACAAACCAGATATAAAGGGTTCAGCCTGGCCAAAGCAGGGGCAAAGTCAGCATCAAAATAAATAATGGCAACAATGGATTATACCTCAAATAGAATTTTTAAATGTTGAATATGTCCATACCACTGAAAGTAAATAATAAATGACTAGATTGCAAGTTTGCTGAGGAGCAGGATATTTGCATAGTTCAAAGTGCCTTCGCACAATACGTTTATTATGTACAGAAAGGGGAAAAGTTAGCATTGCTAATTTTGAGGAAATTAAACTTGGATGACATTTAATAGGATATAACAAGGAAAATAAATCATGATTTCTGTGATATTCAAAGATGCATGACCTGAATCTGGTCACAATGGAAAACCTAAATTAAGGGGCTCTCAACTAAAAAGGAAAAGTGGCCTGTCTTCAAAAAGTATCAAGGTTGGGAAAATCAAGAAAACACTGTTCTAGAATTAAGGATAATAAAGTCATGACAATCAAATATAACCTGTGATTTTGACTTGAATCACCCCTCTCTAACGAACAGTATGGGGACAACTGACACAACTTGAACAGAGTCTGAGGGTTAGGTGACACAATGGCTGCATAACAGATCACCCCAGACACTAAATGCACACTGAAATATTAAGAAGTGATCAGACAACAAGTCACAAGCAGGTAGACAAATGGTTTAGGAAAAAAAGAGCTATTTATGCTGTACTTAGAACTTATCTGTAAATTTGTGATTGTTTCAAAACATAACTGTATATATTGAGAAAACTTTAAAACTTTTTTGAAAAATTTTGTGAGGCAAAGGAAGATATATAAACTGACTCCATCGGGCTTTACCCTGTGTCTTCTGCAGAGATCAAGCTGATGGACTCATGATAAAATGTGACGAGTCACCTAGAAATATTTTCTCTGCCCTCCTACAAAACCTGCTGTCTGCAGCGCAGGTCCTTCCTTGTGTGTGCATGTGACACAATATATTAAGAAACCCCACATAAACTCAATTAAAAAATAAAATAAAGAAACATGCATGCTTTCATTGAATAGCTAATGGCTTAGTTGCTAATACCAATGTATGCATCAGAAAATAAAGTTCCTGCATTTGCATATGTAATAATACAAAAAAAAAACTCCACCCAAAGTTATCTAAAGAAAATAAAAGCCAAAATGTGAAGTAAAATCTTCAAAGAACCACAAGAAAGCAAAATGCATTACACACTTGAGTGCCTTTCTATTTAGGTTAATGAGGCAAAGCTGGCTTGCTGTTCACACACCCTTCCCCTTTTCCCCGGGCTCACTGGCAGGCTTCACTTCTGAGGGCACTTGTCAGTCTAGATTCCTCCATGACTACGTGGAGCAGAGCCCTCCTCCCCATCACCCTTTTATCTTTAAATAAGAAAACATAAGTTTCTACATTTTAAGCCACTGAGATTTTTTTCCTGCCCTAGCAGCTACTAGTATCACCTAAAGCATTGCATTTATTTACTCTCAGATCCGGTGTGGGGACCACGGCTGATAAGTCCCTTGGTCTCTTTAGTGTGAAACATTTACAGGATACACCAGCCATTCTCTTGCTAATGTTAGCTCTTTCTTAAAGGAAGAAACTTCTCCTCGTTGTGTTAACCAAATCATTCATTTTCCTCCATCTATCAAAAGCCAGCTTCCAGGAAGGGAGTGAAAAAAAAGAAAAACAAGCCACCTGCCACATTTGTCATTATCTGTCCACCCATCTGCTAACATTTATATACAGAAGCCTACTTTTTTTCCCATTTCTTTAATTGTATTGTTTTTCAAGTACAGTTGTCAGCCTTTTCCCCCACCTCCCCCCCTGACCCCAACCACCCCCACCACCTTTCCCTGATTCCACCCCCTTGGTTTTGTCCCTGTGTCCTTTATAGTTGTTCCTGTTATATTTACTAAGTGCAGAATATCAAGTCTAGCATATGAAAAAAATGTGCATAAAGTATCATTTTACTACTACAAGTAATTCTAGTGAAGTGCGGCGAATGTTAGAGCAGAGGACCAGAGAGCTAACAGCAGAAGACTTAACTGGTCTAGGAAGGAGGCATGGCTTCCCAGAGCATGTCAGGACTGATCTCTGAATCCCTCTGTGTAAAGGATGCCCCCCTGGTTTCAGGCTCTTGCAGATCAATCCTTCACCCTGTGTGGGATTCTCCCTAGTACCTAAAAACAAGCCATTCTATCTCTACTTTGATTTTTTTCCTCAGTTCAAACCACTTTAAGGTTTCTCATCTGTAAAAGAGAGTAAGGGATAGAAATACGTATTTCACAGTTATATGATATGAGGTTAAAGGCATAGATGCATCAGGAAGTGCCTAGCATCCAAATTGACACATAATAGGAAAACAATACTAGGCAATTTTATATCTTGAGACCATATTTCTTCAGTGTGATAATCTGATCTATTCACCAAACAAATGTACCCTATTCCTCATCCACTTTTGGGGTTATGTTGCTCTTTTGTCATGTACCTGAAGAAAAATAAATATCTGAGTATTAAATTTGTGGTTTCCTTGAATCTCACCCTTCTGGTTTCAATTTACTTTTCAGCTGAACTTGATTATCTCTTTGCTCTCCCCTGTTCATGACAAATACAGCATCTTGGCTCAGGTTAAACCTTGTGCTCACATCTTTGTGTACAAAGTAATGACCTTGTCAACACAGACAGCCACCGTATACATCATCACCACCATCATCATCTTCTTCATCATCATATCTTTTATTGACTCTTTACCATATATCAGGCATATTGCACATATGTAGTAATGTTACTTTTATCTCATACAACCTTAAAAGAGTTTGCAATATTCGTAGTTTAAAAATGAATGCATCGAAGCTTACAGTGCTTGAGTAATTTGCCCAAGGTCACACAACTAGTTGGCACTAGAGCAGATAGAAATGCTCTTTGCCTCTAAAATCGGTTTTCCACTATATATAATGCTTTCTCACACAAACTTTCAAACTGGTTTCTTGTAACTTTTCTAATGCCACATTTTTTGAGTCATAGTCATGGGGGCATTTGATGCCCCCATTAAACCTAACAGTGGATCATCAAAATGCCATGAACTGGGAACCTGAGGATTAAGTCAAGAAAAAGCAATATGAACACCTAAAATGTAATGGTTGAATGAAAGTATACTGTTTTGGACTTTGTAATATAACATCATGTAATGAAAGATTTGGGTGATTAAAAAAAGTGAGTAGTCAAAAATGTTGCCTGTGAGTAACCAGGGTAAAGGACGTTTGACTAACACGTATTTTCTGGTTTGTTTACCAGGTTATAGCTCTAATAAGAGTGCACTGTGCACCCTGGCTGGGTGTAGCTCAATGGATTGAGCACGGGCTGTGAACCAAAGGGTTACTGGTTTGATTCCCAGTCAGGGCATATGCCTGGGTTGAGGGCTAGGTCCCCAGTGGGGGCCAGGTAAGAAGCAACCACGCACTGATAGTTCTCTCCCTCTCTTTCTCCCTCTCTTCCCCTCTCTCTAAAAATAAATAAATAAAATCTTAAAAAATATATTTCATTGTGCTATAATAGCTGATCATACTATTCCTCAAAAGTAGTTTGCTTTTAATATTATTGCTTTTCTTCCTAGTCTTAACTTACTAGTCAGCTGGATTCTCTTATTGTAAGAGAAAGTACTCATCAGTTGAATCAATCTGGTTAACACAAATTAAATCTTCTAATCTGTTTGAGTGGGTCCTGAGTGAAAGGCACTTTAGAGAGAATTCTATTTCTGGGCATTAGCAATTGACCTTCTTGTTGAAAAATTTGTCTCTTACTTCTGGCTCAGTCCCCACAAACTGCCCCCCAAGGAAGGAGTAAAATGGATTCCTCAAGCTGCAAAGCTGAGGATCAGGCCGTAGGTGAAGAAAACCCCATCTGGCAGCATCAATCCACCAACTACTGGTCTTCCAAGGGAGGAATGCTGAATTAGATATAAAACTGCTTTCCACCCAGGGAGGAAGGTGAGGAGTACATTGGACAACAAGATGTTCCCTAAGGTCTCGATGTCTCTCTTAACGGCTTTCTTGATTGTATCATCTAAGAATTTTCACCAGCAGTCTTTAGGGCTGACCTTGTGTTGCAGAGGATTTCTTATTATCGGCCCTTCTAGCTTCATTCTTATTTTGGGGGGAGGGAAAAGTTGCTTCTGTGTATTGATTTTGACAGCAGTCTCTACAAGACTTCTGGACACTTTGTGATCCTCTTGAGGAAATGCAGTGTAACTCTCTTCACAAGCTGACTTGATCAGTGTGGCCTCTGGTGAAATACTTGAGCACACATTGCCTTAACTCATCCAACCCTGGGGAACAGAATAATTGTGTGAATTACTACTCTCCAGCTGGTTCATTGTGGCCAAATTTGCTGCAACTTGGACTCTAGGCAGCCAAGTCTTTCAAATAACAACGGAAGATAATCAGAGAAATGTAGCAAGTGGGCACAAGGATAATTATAAAATACTACTGCATTTTGTAAAATTTCCATTAGGATAAATTATCTAGAGCTTACCCTCTGGCAGAAATTTATTGAAATTATGTGATAAATCTAGTTCTCTTGACATTAAGGAAATAATTAGAGAAAATACAAACATTCCTTTTTTGTTCATCTATATATTTCCTTGCTATCAAACAGACAAAATTCCATAAATTATGGACTCAAACATCTTTTTCCTTATATCATTACTTATGTATAATATTCCCACATGGATATGAAAGGAGCCTATCATTGATTCCTATGCCCAATGCTTATAATATTTCCTTATTTTATCGGCCCATCTGTTAATACAGTTGGGTTCCTGACATTCACAATGAGGACGAAGTGAACACAATTCATGAGATGCAATCACCACTCCGAAGATACTTGATATCTACGATCTCTCTCTCTCTCTCTCTCTCTCTCTCAATTATAGTAAAACCTGGCAGAATAAGAAATTCTATGATCCAGAATATCTCATATGAAAGTTGAGAATGTTACTTGATGTATAATATACAAGGATTTCTATTTTCAAAACAACAAATTCCCTCTCCCAATAAGTATTTGACATGAAAATACTAATCCAATTTTTTGATGGTGTGAATTCCTTACATCCTTTCTATGTCTCAACGTCAGTCAGCAAATATGTACTGAACCTTCCTTACATGTAAGGCTCAGGCATGGGTGCTAGAAAAATTGACAAAAGTGAGTGGTCAGGTTTTCGTCCTCAACCACCTCTGATTTGTTTTGAATGTCAGCTTTAACTACTGTAGATGTTAGAAATGTCACAGCTTTAAACATGTCCAACTAACTGCATACCTGAAGACCGAGTCTTTAGTCTACTAAGAAATATAGGGATCTTTGGGGGAAATTTCACAACATTCTAGATTCCTTCTGAATAATTATGCCCTCTGTCATGATAGACAATTATTTGAAACTCATAGGCCCCTGTATCCTCTCTGCAAATATCCACAATATAAAGTTCAAATGCTTTTCTATAACATACATTACCCCACCATCTGGACTTCCCTACATTTTTAACTCCAATTATTTCCCTACATTATTTAACTCCAATTATTTATTATTATCACCTCCAATTATTTTGGGGGTGATAGCAAAAACCAGAAAGCCCTGAGCACCAACAAATCAGACACAAACGGGAGGATCCATGGGGCTGGGAGTTGCGGGCTTCCCTCAGCGTTGAGCAACTACGCCTATGGAACTTCGATGGGGGAACGATGTGGGAAAGGGGTCACTGGAGGATCACGCAGGGGGTCTGGAGCAGCGGCAGTTTACTCATCAGATGGAAGTATCTCAGCGTTAGTCAAAAGTTCCAATGTGTGTCAGGGGCCATCAGCTCTGCTCCTGATGCTCCTCAGGGAATAAATGCCCTTCACTCCTGTCAAACTAAACTAGTTCGTATTCCTGCACTGTTTCACCTCAAACTGGCTAATATACTACAGATATTCCACACCCAACTAGTTAACATTCCTGAACTATTTTCACACCAATAGTTCCATGAAACATTCTAGAGAGTTTCATTGCCAGGAAGTAACCCTCTGCCTGAAATGTCTTTCCCTCTCACCCTTGACCAAATAGATACATTCTTTTCAAGACCCTGCTTGGGTTTCACAGAGGAAACAATGTTTAAACTGAGCCCCCAGAGGCTCCTTTGTGAGCCCTTATGGTTCTTCACTGCATCCTCAAACACAAAATACTCAGTATTTTTTTTCAACCTGCTTACATCATTCAATAGACTTCCATCTGAAAATCAGTTTCTTCCTGGGAAATGCTGTAACTTGTAACACACTCCTTTTTTGTTACAATGTCTCAGACCCTGGAGTTTTCCACCAGGAAAGCTGGCTGAGAAACCAGATTTGTTCATGAAAAACAGAATTAGACTTTAAATGGTACTTTTTTAAAACCTCACATTCTTAGTGAGTGACCTATAGCATTTCTTAATATTTGCTTTCAGAAATGAGTTTAATTCTTTAATAATTGCATATTGTCAGACAAAATTATTGTACAATTAATTCCATAAATTAAATTGGCTTGCTCGGCCTCATCACAGATGTGTTGTGATGATACTGTAGATAATGTAGGTGTTTTTATTTATACTACTTTCATTGCTCTTTTCTAAAGTCGTGTGGAATATAATTGGTCTTTTTCTTTGTTCAGAAAAGAATTTTCTTCTAAATTGTGTCTTCCAATGATGCTTAGTAATTATTATAGCTTCAGTTTGTTTGTTTGAAATGCTTTTCAATAAAGGTTTCTCAGTAATTAAATTCTGCTTCCCTGGTCTGCAATCTATTTCAGCTTTGATATCCATAATAAGTAATTACACACATAAATGGGGAAAATAGCAAAAGAAGAGAGTAGAAAAAAAAAACACCACAAGGCATCCAAATAAATCACATGCTGGATCAGCGGTCATAGGATAGCTAAGAGATGGCTGTAACTCAATCAAGAGACACTCTCTAAATGCACTTACAATTCTACCAGACACCAACATTTCCTGCTTATTAGTACACACCAATCCTTCGTGTACTAGTCCTAGTCCTTTGTGGAGACATGGTGTGGTATTTCATATTCAAAGCTTCCCTTCAAAATATACTCACTAACGACATTCAGTGGGTTGTTACATTTCTCTAAAACACATTTCAAAGCTTGGCTGTGCTGCTAATGAAGAGTGCTGCTGCGATTTAAAGAAATACAATATTGTATCTGTTGTTTAGAGCGATCATTCTTGGTGGCCCAATTCTCTCCCTAGCTACAAATGTTGTCAAGAGCCTTGTGTGTGTGGGGGTGGGGGGGCTATTCATTGAATGTTTATTGAACCCCAGGCAAAGTGCTAGGTACTTAGCACAAAGTAGTAAACAAGGCCCAGGTAGTCTCTCTCTGCCCACGTGGGATTCCTACAAAGTTTTACGACCAACATGAGGACCACTAGCCACATGCGAGTGTTGGGTATGTGACATATGACTTTTCCAAAGCGAGATGTGCTGTAAGTGAAAATACATCATACTTTGAAGACTTGCTACCAAATATAAATATAAAATATCTCATTATTTTTTATTTATTAAATATTAAAATTATGATGTTGGGTTAAATAAAATATGGTATTAAAATTAATGTCAACTGTTTTTATTTGCTCGTTCACATGGCTACTAGAAAATTTAAAATTAGATAAGAAGCTAGTATTTGTGCCTTGAATTATATTTCTATTACGTGGTGCCTTTCTAAAATCATCATGGAGACAAACCATTAAACAAGTAACGACAACAAAAGGCAATGAGGAATTAGATAAGGAAAATATTAGAACAGATAGGTAGCAGAAGCCTTGAGTCAGGGTCAGAAATTAAAATCTTTGTGGTGACCAGATTCACATCCAGGGAGTCCCAGGGTTGAGTGGCTACCTTGGCTAATTTAATAGTCTACTTTTGCTATCCCGGACACATTGCATGTACTATCCTAGCACTTTAGACATCATATTTCAGGTACTTTAATCCAACAACAAACAGTAATTCAATGAAACCCTCTCTTACTCATCTTGCTAGCCACAGCACATCTCAATGTTCCCGATACATGTGGGTGTGCATTAAATGAGGGAAAATGTCCTCTGGGCAACTATGAACCAAAGTTAACAACCTGGGATGTCTCTGCATACAGGTAATACTATCAGTCACCACGGTACGCTGCCCTTCCTGCCCAGGAACTGAGGCATTTTGTTATTCCCTCCCTGCAGATGTCCACTGTGCTGGAACTAATTTTTAATGATACTATTGCCAACACCTGATGATCAACTGCTTGCTAGATCCTTGCACTTGGAAACAGTCTGCCATGTGATGTGAAACATGACAGGACAGTGGTGTTGCTGGGAGTTATGCACCAGTAACACAACCCGTCTCACATCCATAAAGAAAATTGGACATCAATCCTGCATGGTAGACTTTCGCTGCAATCCGAGGTTTGATGTATCTTTGACTGACAGGCTACCAGAGGGTGCATTGGCTTTCGGAATGTGGTTTATGCCCTTGCCTAATATTGTATCACCTTGTGTGCTGCTGAGGTGGAAAAAAATCAATCACTGCAGCTAGTCTGTATTTTAGAAACTCGGAGTTTGTCTGGCAGAAGTGTGCAGGAGGCCTCTTTCTTCCCCCAGGCTTGTGCTTTTCCAGTTTTACAAAAGGGTACACAACCCTCTTCAAATGCCCCTGGGCAAGCCCCTAAAAAGCAGCGAGCAATGAAAACACTTCAGTGTGATAATTTCAAAGTGTTTGCTGGACTTTTTCAGGTTATATCTGTACAAGCCCTGGAAGTAATTTTGTATTATTTTCTTAATTAACTAATGAGGAAAACCTGTCCCTGAAAAAAAGTTACTAACCCAAATTCCCAATTTGAATAGTTTCAGTACTAAATTGACAGAGCCTACTGGTTACTTTGTGTCAAATAAACAGTGTCTCAATTAATGAGTAAATTAATCAATTAACATTTAATCATTGAAACTTTATGCTGGATCAACACTTTGTAAATACTAAAGTGCATATAAAAGATTAAAAATACGGTTTTTGCCTTTACTGGAGTCAAAAGATAAGACAAATCAAATATGGAATATCAAAAGTTATGCAATAAAGTGATACTTTCTGTAATCTTTTGTGTTATCAAAAATTGGAGAAGAAAGTAGCCTGGGGAAATACACAGAGCGAAGTCCCCAAAGATGTCCTTTGTTCCAGGGGTGCCTCTGTGGAGTTTCAGTGCCTCCCGCTCCAAAATGATTAATGAGTTTCATATTCAGAGTTCAGTGTGAAGCAGCATTTCTGCTTCTTGGCAGACACATTTGGCACATCCCTCTGTTAGATATCTAGATGCTAAATAAATTGCAGCAGATACAAATCTACATGATTGTTAAGCTTGCAAGGAACTAACAAACATCTCCAACAGGCACGGGTGGGTAAGGAAAGTGGATTTCAGAAACTCCCTAAGCCACAGGATGTAGGTTACCTGTAAATAAGCCATGAAGAATTGTACCTGAAAGTTGGGTGTTAGGAACAAGGCGCAGGAATGAACAATTCAGGGTTCTAGCTGCATAACATTGTGATGAAGGTGAAGGCACAGGTGGAGTGGCCCCTTGGGTCAGAAAACAAAAGGCCAAGCACCCAAGAAATTAAGGTTCATGACCAGATACGTGCCTTTCTGGGGTCTGAGTACTCTGACAAGAGGCATGACAGGATGGCCATTGCCAAGTACCCTTTTGTGTAATTGCTTCTGTCTTACTAGTGGTGCGGTGAGCCAAAGCCCTCATTTTCCACCAAACTGAAATCATTAACCAGTCTCCAGACTGGCGACAATTGGGCCTATAGTGCCTCTATTCTGTGAATGAGTTTGTCTGATATTGGGACCACCTACTCCTCTAAAACATTAAAGAACTTTCCTGTAAAAGCAAAAAAACAAAAAACCTAGGCCTGAAGTTTTCTTTGTGAAAATATTTTCATCTATCCTTTAATTTCTTTACTTATTATAGACCTACTCAGGTATTCCCTTTCTCTCTGAGCCAGTTTTCCTACATTAAATTTTTTTCTAAGAACATACCAATTTTTAAGTCTTTAGCATAAAGCTGTTCATGGTGTTTTGTATTATCTTTTAAATCTCTGCTCAATCTGTAGTTATAGCACCTATTTATTACTGTTATTTATCTGTACTCTCATTTGTCATAATTATTCTTACCAGAGACTTGTTCACTTCACTAGCCTTTACAAAGGCTCTTAATTTTTTTTATTTTGTTCATTTTTTTAAATCTCCCTTATTCTTTTTGGATTTATTCTGTATGTATCAGGCTATAAAAAACAATCCTGAACAATTAAGAAAACATTAATATCACACAAATTATGTTCGTTGACTACAAATAGTTAAAAATCAATAACAAAAAGATAACAAAGAAAACATACACTTCAAAATGTTATATTTACAAAAATTCATAGTTCAAAGAAGAAGCAATATTAGATATTTTAGTATTTTCAGAACTGAATAACTATAAAAATTAATAACTAAATTTTTAGTGATTCAGAAATGAATCACTAAAAATAACTATAAAACTATAACTATAATAACTACCTCATTAATAAATTAAGTGGTTTATTTTCAGTTAAATAGTGGGCACCAAGTTGTTTATTTTATTATCCTTTATATTTGATATGTGTTTGTGTATAGGCATACACACATAAAAATATGTACATTCATATTACATTTTCTCATTCAGATATCACATAGTACTAATTATAGATTCTTTTGTATTCCTATATTTCATAACTTATAAAAAAGAAAACATTTCAAGTGCCTTAAAAATACCCATCACTGATGGATTTCTTCAGTACCATCAGAGCATGTCAGTACTAGGGCCACAGAGTTCCTCTGGTCCATATTTTTAATTTCACAGCTGAGAGACTCAAGACCCACTAAGGTGAATGTCTTATCTAAGGTCACAAGCTAGTTAGGAACAGTCCTGAGATTAGAAACTTGAACTTCTGAATGCAAGACCCGTTCTCTATACAAGAAAATACTGTTCCAATATGTATGTCCCTTCACAAAGGTGTCTACCTTGAGATGAAGATGTAACTGTGACCAGATATTAATAATATATTTAACAATTATCAATATTTTATACCTTGATGTATACCTTCCCCAAGTTTATTTTTAGATACAATGATTATAAAAGGTACTTCCATAAAATAAGTTACTACAGCAAGATAAGTTTGAGCAGCGAATATTTGACATATTACTTGGGGATTCATTGCTTACTAAAGTCTCTGCTACACTAAAGACACATTTTTTGACCAAACAGTTCTCAGATGTGTTGGGTTATGGCCCCAATTTATCACACAATACTCAACAGCATACCAAGTTTTGCAGACAGATGATGCAAAGCCAGGTTCCAATACCAGATCTACCATATGTAGACTTAGTGGCCTCATGGCCTCATCTGCATATTTGGAACTATAAAACTTACCTAGGAGAGTTACCATAAAGACCAAATGACATAGAGATGATTCTGATATTGTTGCTTCCCAAACACTGACAGTATCCACCTCAAGCCACACCTCGCTCACACGTGTACACATATCACAACCATTTCCAATCGTATTAGATCATTATTTACCTGTTTTCCAAAGGAGGAAAGTAGGAAATAGGAAACTCCATTCTTCTGGGGTTTTTTTAATTTTTATTGTTGTTGTTGTTCAAGTATACCTGTCTCCTTAAAATGATAAACAACCAAGATGAGAATCATCTGATATTACACAAGAAATAGACATGCTATAGCTTTTGCCTACTTTTTAGGCAAATATCTGTCCTTACACTTCTTATGCTAATAGGTCTCATAAACAGTTGCGAAGATAATAACAAATTTCACCTTGGTGCTTTTAGGACCAGCTCCTACTGGTATTATTCAGTTTCAGTACTGGTGGTAATATGTCTCGGTTCTTTCCCAGCTGGAGCACAGCAAAGAAAAGATGGAATCGAGAGTTACTTGGTAGTCACATTTCAAACCTCATAAATTAGGGAGAGTTAGAAAGAACACAGCACTCAACTCATTCCCATATATAATGGGTAATAGATGAGTTCAGACTTTGGAGAAAACTATGGCAACAATGCTCAATCATTCATTTTAAGAAACCATTTTATAAAGCATCAAATTCCATTTTCTTTAATAACATTTCTATATATTAGTGATTAAAAGCCAATATCTGCATTTTCCATAACTATGAAACTGTAGACACACCTAGTGAGCCCTTTCCAGTTTTGACCTTGAGACTCATCAGGTAGGGCAGTATTTTCACAGTAGGGATGGGTGAGGAGTTAATAATAGCTTCCTTAAACTAGTATTCCTGATGTTTCTGAGGTGAGCCCTGTTTCCTGAGTCCAGGCTCTAGTCACCAGTCACCAAGCCATAGTCACTAGTTCACAGTCACCGATCACTAAGCCACAGTCACAGTCAAGCCAGTTACTAAGTCACAGCTAGTAGGCAAGCTGGAGAGGGAGCAAGCAAGCTCTTCTTTTAAGGGCACTAATCTTGTTAATGAGGATTCCACCCTCATGTGCTAATTACCTCCCAAAAGCCTCACCTGCTTTCATCGCATCGGGAGTTAGGATTTCAACTTACACATTTTCAGGGGATACAAACATTCAGTCTAGGACGTCGGGTGATGGATCTGGTTGTTATATGTGATGATGACAAGTCCTCTAATCACAGGTGCACGTTAGGAATGTGACACAGAAAGGGCCACAGAAAGTTAGATTACTATTACCCAGCTGACCCAGGGCAGAGACCCAGTTGTCCCGGGACAGGGAGTGATCATGGAGGACTCCCGGCCCGTGAAGTCTAACGCAGACGATCAGTCAGGCTGCATGAACAACATGACCTCCTGAGCTGCAAGGCTAAACATCTCTATCTAGCTCTCCATAATAGTCTTATGATTCCTAGTGAGTTGCAAGAAATGTTACTTTGATTGATTCCATTCATCCATGTTACAAAGACCCAGAAAATTGATAAAGGCAATGGGAAAAAAGAAGAATCCTCAGCTTATGAATGATTTACTTCCACATTTATACCCTTTGTTTACTGATAACATGATTCCTGATTTTAAATTTGCTATTTTGCATGTAAATTTTATTGAATTGTTTGATAGTTTTAATATATTTTAATAAGGTTTTTAAAAAGCTAATCTGCAAAAGCAAAATCACAAGGCCCATTTGGCAGCATTCCAAAGATGAAATGGTACTACCAAACACTACTTAAATAAGCCACCACCATCCCACTGCCCTCAGCTTCCCTTCAATTCACAAGATACTTTCCCATCTCTGTTCATTGTAAGTGTGAGTTACACATTGCCATATGATTGTGGTTGTAATTAACTCTATCTTTTTATGAGAAAAATATGTAAAACATTTTATGTTAAAAAAAGGACTTTCCACACTTATGAGTTAAAATATGAATTTACCTTAATCAGTATGCCTGAGTTCCAATCTTTCTCATCTTAGAAACAAAGAATAGCATAAAACTGCCTTTTAATTAGCTGTGTAGTCCTTGTCTAATCTCTTTCATCTGAGAGATAAATAACATAAAACTGCATTTTAATTAGTTGTGTAGCCCTTGTCTAATCTCTCCCACCATTTCCCAGGCAGATTATTCTTTGTTTGCCTCTTCACAGCGATACTATTATCTCATAATTCTTACTGTATTCAACAATAAGTTTAACATGCACTATAAAGTACCAGGATGATAATAGAAACTAGATATATCAAGAAAAATAAACACTAGATATAGAAAGAAAAATAAAACACTGGATATTCCTCAAGAAACTCATAATATGATAGAAGAGATATTCAAATAAAACATTTTGTATGTTAACATTTATTTTCTTAACAACTAATAACTACATGTCTAATTTATCACCGTCCTGGAGGCAGGGTAAAAAGAGCAGTCACTGACTCTACCACGATGGTGCTTACAATCTGGTTGGGGGAGGGGTGACAGACCAGAAGTGCATAGAAATAATGTGCAGTTACAATTGAGTAAAGTTTTATTAAGGTAAATAGGATGCCCTAAAGGCAATAAAGTGAGACACCCACTCAAAGATGGACATCAAAGGAGATCAAGAAGAGACAGAAAATCAGGTGAGCCAAGAGGGGAGAGTTTCAATGAAGAAGAGAAATCAATTCTGGCAAACAATACTCTGCATAATGAGGAATATGCTTTCACAGATCTGTGTGAAAGACTTCTCGGACAAGGTTACTCTTGAGCAGAATCTTAATGCATTATATAGGAGTCTGCCCACATACAAAGTGGAGAAGATGTGCTGCATTTCCAGCAAAAGGGATAAATACACAAAAGCATGAAAGAATGAAGGAGTAGGACACATTTAGCTAAGAAAAGTCTTCCCATAGGGCTGAGATAATAAGTTCTGGAGTGAAGAGAGGCAGTACCTGCAATAATCACAACAGGTCATGACAGATCTTGCATGCCATGGTGAGGAGTTTGGACTTTATCTGGTAGACAATCAAATTCATTTTACATTAAAAATGACGGGATCAGATTCGCACTTCAGTAACGCCACTCTGATTATGAAGGAGTAACTGGGAAGGCGAGAATCCAGGCAGAGGAAAACAGGAGGACACTGTAAGCATAACCCAGTGACAAGATGGAGAATGCCCAAAGTCTGAGTGTGATCCAGCAGAGCGTCTTGCATATGAATTTATGAGTTTAGTTATGGTGGTGTCAGATAAGCCAGAAGAAAACAGAAGACACTATAGACAAAATCATGGGACGTGCCCAAGGAGTTGAGGACAGATAAATTCTGAGAAAGTAAAAGAGGAGCAGAGCAAGGATGGCTGTAGGATTTATCCTACAGGACTCCATTTATCCAGATCACAAATTCTTTTTTTGAAAATGAATAAGTCAAATAGAGGTATCAAGGAGACAAGTCACCTATTCAAAATTACGTCTCAAGACATTGAAGAAACGTAAGAAATTCCTATTTTTTTAGAAGCATCCATGTAGCAAGTTCATTTGAAATGT
The DNA here is from genome assembly GCA_004024845.1 of Tonatia bakeri. Taxonomy (NCBI): domain Eukaryota; kingdom Metazoa; phylum Chordata; class Mammalia; order Chiroptera; family Phyllostomidae; genus Tonatia; species Tonatia bakeri. Next base: position 59,128 of record PVIA01001599.1, read on the forward strand.
GGATCGTGTACCAGAGAAAACCTTCCTAGGTAACAACCGTAGAGCCAGAATTACAGAACGTGAAAGACCAGTCTAAGGCTACAGCCTACATCTGGAGCAGGGAAGCTGATACACTGAAGGACAAACTGAAGCAACATCTACGGAAGAAGGCGATCCAGAGCTCTAATGTGCCATGAAAGCTAATAAAGGACTTAAGGCAAGACAATGAATTCAGAGATTAAGTGGTGCTGGTATTTTTGGAGAAAATAGCTATAGTAAATAAATGGAAGCAGAGTCTACTTTGCAAGTAGTTGTGGGTGTTAGTAGTGAGTAAAAAACCCTCTTTTGCCTGTATATCCATTTCCTCTTCCATTTAACAAAGGAGGAAAAGTTACTGCACTAACTGTTCAGATTCAAGATTCTGATCTACCACCTCTGCTGGTCAGCAGACTCATTTTACTTTAAAATGTCAATCTCGCCCTGGCTGGTGTAGCTCAGTGGATTGAGCTCGGGCTGCGAACCAGGCATCGCAGGTTCGATTCCCAGTCAGGGCACATGCCTAGGTTGCAGGCCATGTCTCCCAGCAACCGCACATTGATGTTTCTCTCTCTCTGTCTCTCGCCCTCCCTTCCCTCTCTAAAAATAAATAAATAAAATTTAAAAAAAAATTTCCTGTAATTTAAAAAAAAAAAAAAAATGTCAATCTCTTCTACTCCATAAATTAAGGTTGTTCAAATGAGTCAGGGTATCCTCTTGGGATATGGCTATTTCTTTTTCTTTTTTTTTATTGAGATTTATGGAAGAAAAGAAGGACTCTGCTTCTCTTTGAGCCCAAATTAATTAGATACATAAGAAATTGTGATTAAGAGTGATGGCCCCAGTACTAATGTGCTGTTTTGCAATATCACTTTTGCAGTATACTGTGCCAGTTTAGAAAGTTTGAATATCCTAAGACAAGATTTGGGCATTCTTCAAATATTGAGCCAAATAAAATAAAAATTCCAACAAAAGTCCTAACAGTGGAATAATAAGCAACTAGAGATTCTAAAAGTATACTATTTCATTATTGAGTATAAGGTATTTTTTAGTTCTAGAATATCTATTCTTTTTTTAATAGTTTCTGTTTCTCTACATCTCCATTTTCAATTCACTGTGAGTAGGTTTTCCTTTATGTCTTTGAGTACACTTACCATAGCAGCTTTAAAGTACTTGTTTGTTTATTTTGGGGACATTTCATAGTTGGTCTGTTGGTTTCAAGTTGGTGTGTTCTGGAGATTCAGATTCTGCTGTATTCCTCTGGAAAGTATTGCTTTTGTGTTTGTTCATTTATTTTTTATGGAGTTTACTTGGCTCAACTCAAATTGCAAATTATCTCTCTTGGTTAGTGTTTCAAATCTCAGTTCCCATCTCCTGTCCTTAGCTGAGCTATTTGTGAACTCTGCCCTCTTCGTGCATGTTTCAGGGGTCAGCCAGAGATTTGAACAGAGTTCATAAACAAAACTTGGAGCTTTTCCCTTCTGGACCTCTCCTTTCCAGGATTCCACTCTCACTTTCCAGCAGCAGTAATGGCCTTGAACTGTCTTCTAATTCTTCAGGTTAATCTCCTTAAACATGTCCAAAATTAAATGATTTCTAGGTTCCTCATCATGCTAACAGTGATATTTCAAACACAGCATAGTTTAAATGACTTCCTTCAAACACAATTATTGAGAAAATTTCTGACTAGTACAGAACATAATGAGGTATTATCTCTTTTATCCAGACAGAATATTTTAATTTATACTGCTCAAGATTGCAATCAAATTTTAGTAGACATTTCTTCCTTTTAAGCTCCAAATCAATTAAAATCTAATACGGTGCTTTGGTTTTTGTTCTTCATAAAGCAGGTCATAAATTAAGACTGAGTTGAAAGAACAGCAACATAAGCTTTCTCTACTTTGTATATATGCAACTTGTTTGACCTAAAATTCTCTATTTATAATTTCATTGTTTTTGTTATAGATACATTTATTCACTCGTATTTATTCTTTCTGGAAATATTTACTGAAAACCTCTTAGGCACATGAGAACACAGTGGTGAACATCACTGACAAAATTAGGATATAAATTATAAAATCCATACCCTAATTTGGGGTTGTTAAATTATATACTAGTAAACAAGTAGTGATGTCAAATAATGTGTCTACAAAGAAAATAAAACAAAATAATATGGTGAGACAATAGAGAGTGACCGAGAAGGTGTCATTTGGATGGTGAGTGGTGCTCTCCTATCTGAAGAAGCAGTATGTGAGCTGAAATTTGAATAATGACAAGAGAGCTGCTGAAACAAGTTGAAATCTCAGTATTGTGTTTATCATCATTTTTCTCACATCGCTAAGCCACCTGCAAACAACTAAATCTTTTTTTTTCTAATTGCTTCTTAGAAATGTTAAAAAGCTTGAAGTTAAAGACAAAGCCACGTGCTAGTTTAGTAAATTCCTTCCTTCTGGTGAGAATGTTCTATGCCCCTCTCTCTTTCAGTAATTAAATCATGGAATAATCAATTCATTTAATGTGTGTGTAATGTAGCTAATGTGTCTTCATCTGGCCACAGTTATGTCATTAGAGAATTTGTTCAATAATATTGTCCACTTCTTGAAATATGTTCTCCATTTTTTAACCGAAGCCATTTACACTGGCTTGAATTTTACCTCATTCAATTTCCCTTGTTTATTTTTTCTCTCTCCTCTTATTCCAAATGACGAAATACACACAAATGTATGGGTACACACATGAATGAAAGTGGATTAAAAAATTCCTGACAGTGAGGAAAGGAAAATATGCATATTTATTCTCCTCCCATCCCCTAAACTACCAAGTGTTAAAAATTATATTTTACACATACGTAGGCAATAAACTATTAAATATAATAATTATATAGAGGAAAATATTCAAAAATCAAATGGCTATTGAGGAAGGAATTAAACAGATAAAATCAGGTAAATGAAAGGCTCTTTAGCAAACTGTCAGATCCTGTACAAATGGAGTGTTCTCTCAGCATAGCTCTCAGTGATGTGTTTCATTATATCACAGTTCCAAGCCATAATAAACATAAATCTTTACATATCTGCCTACTAAGTTTTACTTGTGGAAGGGAAATGATCTCGTATAGACCAGACAGACCTCTCACTAATTCCTTCATTACTCATTCCCAGACATGGAAGAAGTCAATTTTAAGAACAGAGCTTCCTAAAATGCTTCTTGATGCCATGTATTATTTTATCTTAGTTTTATCACACTTCACAATAAATTATATGTGGTATCATCCTCCACTGATTAGTTACAGAAATAAACCAGTTAGGAAAAAATACTTCCATTCTGGTTTGAACATATCTGTTTCCATACATGTCATTTGTCATTTGTCATTACAAGTGTAACATGCACACAGCTCTCCCTGAAAGAGCACGGTCTTCAGTAACCACAGTGGACAGCTTTTGTGATTACCTACCTCTCCTCCCAGAAACGCACCCTAGGTCCAATTTTGATACAATAAGGAACACGTAGGATAATTGTTCTCTAGATAGAGAACTCAGCACATTTCACTCTAAATTCTAGTGAGTCATACAAGTTAGAAGTGTTTGGACTTGTATATGTTTGGTTGGTTACTTTTCACTTTTTCTCTCAGTCTAAATACCCTTATCCTGTGCCTTTTTTCCATCATAATATTTCAATTTTCTTAATATACATCATGCTTGAATTTCTTACACCTTTATAATTATGGTGTCAAACTGGGCCCAGAGCCCCAATAAGAGGTGTTTAATAAGTAGAGGGTATCCTGGGAGGATCATAGCACTGTGCTCATGTGCTATTCTCAAGTCTACGCATCCTAAGGTTGTACTCACCTATAAATGAAAAGAATGGAAGAATTTCTACTTCTTCTAGCAGAAAGGAAAAAAATCAATGAAAATATTTCACAATCTCTTTGCTTTTTGAACAGCCTGAAATAAAGTGTTTGCCTCAACAATATCTATAAAAAACACTGTCACTTTATCAAGTGCATGTGCAAACATAAATATGCCTAAGCCAGGCCAATATGCCTACAGCATTAGACATTTGCACATTGATTTTAGGGCACTGCATTAAGGACTAATCCGATATTTTGATAATCATAGTTCAACTCATGACAGTTACAGGACAGAAAAAAATTAGTCCCCAGTTAGTCATTCTGATATCTTCTCAGAAGCATAAAGTTTACCCACAAAAACTGATTTGCTTTTTGTGATCACCATGTATCCACAATTCTAAAATATAAATAATATCTAAAATCTATATAAAATAAATAAAATATAAAGTATTATTTGGAAAATATTGAGAATAAAACCAATCGTTTATGTGCAAAAGAAGGCTGGAGGATAAGAAAATAAAGATGGTAAATGAATGAATTCAGTGCATCTTTTTGCCTATCATCTCTAAGCTGGGTCTCGTGAAAGGTAATGGTCCAGTTGAGAAAATAAGTCATTATTTTAACAAGGCCTGATTTGGACTCATCAGTGGCCAGATTTGACTCTTTATGACCCAGTGTCGGCAGCGATTTAACAAAATGCCTTTCTCTGCTACATGAGAATGTGTTTCCCCAGGGACCAGATAAAGGTAAAACGTTAGTTCTGTTACCAGGCAATACTGATTACAGTAGAAATGATCACTGACTAGCAGGTTTCATTTGAACTAGGAAGAACTATGAAGAAATGATGACTCCTGATGGGGACCCTCCGTGGGAAATGTGATTTAGGCTTCCCTGACTACGGTGACTATTGTGTTCGGTCCTGTCTCTTTAATAGTCCCTGGAATTAAAGCCTAAGGAGACAGTGCAAGACATTTTGGCTCTTGTGAACATGAGATTCTAAGTAAAGAAAGCTCTGGCACTCACCCAGTATGAATCTCATCCTGTACCTGAGTTGTCACCGGAGAACAGAACTTCCAGCTGGCTCCATGAAAGGCTGCAAGGACTGTGACAGAAGAGAAATGTCTAACTTTGCTCTATTGGCAAGATGTGGCTCCTTTCCTATATCCTTTTGATTACATTGGTGCCAAATAAGACCTCTGGTGGTCTTATGAGTCTGAGTGTTCATTTAAGCAACCCCTACAACAAACACACAATTGCAGTTATTGCACACTGAGCCATATTACAGATATAATTGCTCAAGTCTCCAGCTTTTAAGAAATGTGTCATTTTAAAATATCTGATATGATATCTCTCTTCTCTGTATTTATGTAACTGCTCAGCAGAACCAAAGTGTGTATTGTCTTTAGGCAATAAAAGTACCAAAAAAAAAAAAACCCCAGCAAAAACCGATTTGTTTTTGTGATCACCATGCACCTACAATTCTAAACGATGTCAATGGTAAATACTCCTTCCCACAGAGCACACTGCTCCTACTTCTATATTTTCATTACAGGCCATAAAAGTGGCATTCAACTTCCAAGGAAATTTATGTAAATTTAAAGTCTTGGGAGTGTATGTAAAATTTTATGAAAAATCCAAGGCCCTAGGTGGGCTTTAAGGATTACTAAGTGATTAGGAACCAAAAGGACAATTACTAGAAGAGTCATTTTTTCTTACAATTGCACCCTTTTCTCCCTTCATCCCATTGCACAAAGGAGTTTCCAAGGAGTCTAAAATAACTACCAAAATATAATGACATCCCCCGCCCCCACAATCACAACCACCAACACCAGCACTTCACAGGTGAGAGGAGCCAGAGAAGAGAGCAGTCAGCATGGCTTGGGCAGGTGTCCGTGACACCGTGTAAGAGAAAAGGAGATGAAACAGTTTTGAGTCTCCAAAATGTTTTGTCCTATGCTTAGCACTTAATGAAAATACGTTACAAGAAAATTGTACAACTGCTAATTCAAAAGTAGTCTAAAGTCACCTTAGATAGGCATGCATAGCCGTGGTGTAAAGGTAAAGTTCTGAGACCTTTAACTGAGACCTGTCTGTTACCTGCCATTACAGGTCTAACCCAGGAACTCCCCTCAAGTGTAATGCAGACATAGCAGATAAATAAAAACATAAATTATTCAGGGAAATGGGGGCCACTTGGAAACTCTCCAAAGAGGAAGAAAAAACACAGATGCCTGTAATTTAAAACAAAACCTCTCTAAGTCTACCCATACCAGACTAACCACTGTGCTAGTGAGGGATGGGTCCCATCTTCACTGTCCATAATGCCAGGCAAATATCTATGAAATTTAATGGTACTTGGTCTAAATAATGTCAAAATCCCTCCTCGTTTCTCAAAGACCATGACCCTTTAACTCATTTAAATTGCTGGCTACAAGTAGGACCTGGAAAAATGAAGAACTCATTAGTAAATTCAACCCTATTCCTGAATCAAATCACAAGTTATGCCATAGTTTGAAAATTGTTTTTCTTTCTGTCTTTAAAATGGCTTTCACATTGTATCTTCGCTAAGCTTAGTTACTCGTCTCTTTCATTGATTTTTGCAAAGGAGTCATTGAAATCTCTTAACGCACAAATTAATTATGCCTCTGTAAGCCATATGAGTAGGTTAGAAATTCCCTTTTCCTCCATTTAACTTAGTCAAAAGTTACCTCTTCAATAAAGATCCCCGGTGCTGTGGTGAGCAGCTTTTCGAATCAGGGAAGAGTTGAAAAGAAGAATCCAAGCACTTGGGCAGAATCTGCAGAGGACATTGTCAATAAGTGTCAGGCTAATAGAATTGCTTTAAACCTTGGATAAATTAAGGTAAGACCACATAATTTCAGATCCTACAGATAATTCCCTACTGGATGAAATCTTTTACAGACAAATCGGAGATCTACAGCAACCAGCTACTTTAAATACAGTGCATTAACCTTCCTCATTAAATGGTCCTATAATGCCTTCACAGCAATGGGATGAATTAGTTTCTAGTAGGCACTAATTTTCCATGTGTTTTTGTAAAGTATAACACCTTTGATCTGTAATTTTTAGAACCTCGAAGAATTTTATATTCCTGAGAGGAAATATTACCTGGTCTACTGTGCTTTCAGTATTTAAAAAATCTGAGCAACCAGCTCAACTGAAAAACAAAACAAAACAAAACAAAAGAATCTTTGAAATAAGATTATATATTAGCATGTAGTCATCAGAAAAAAATTTGGCATTTTAACATTCAAGAAAAATATATAATTATCACACATTAGTAGTGGGACTAAAGTATATATTATTAAAGACTAATATATATATACCTGTATATGTATGTATGTGTGTGTGTGTGTATGTATGCTAGGACATTTGTATTACAGGGAACTTGACAGGAAGTGGAAGGAGGAATGGAAATTCTGCCTGGAAAATTATTTTTAAAAATCGATGAAGAAAACATAATTTTTATTAAAAAAAGAAACTCTGAGATAAAATTGAACAGATAAAACAGAAGAATATAGCACAGAGAACAAATTCTGCATTAGCCCTTCCTCTACCTGAATGTTTGGTTCCAGTATATACCGCCAGTCTCCGTGAAGAATGCTTTGCATAAGGAACAAGATCATTAATTTTAGTTCATTGTTCATTCCTGCCCTGATGTGAATGTGCCTAGGATAGTGCAGAAAATGTGGGCTTTGAAGTTAAAGAAAAACGAGTTTAAATCAAGTCTCCAGTATTTACTATGCATGAGAACATGGGGAATCCCCGAACGTCTCAGGGATTTTGTCCTTTTTTAGTTTCAGGACAAATTTCATCCAGACAGTGTCAAGGCAGGATTAAATATAATAATGTGTTCAAGATATCTATGAAGAGGCCTATGTCAGATAGGGAGAGTACCTGGGTGGCCTGAGCAGGAGAAATGTGTTCTCTCCCTGTTCTGGAGGCCAGAAACCCAAAATCAAGGTGCCAGCTGGTGGCAGCCCCTCTGGAGGCTCCAGGCTGTCCAGCTTTTGGTGGTTTCGGGTGTTCCTTGGCTTGTAGCTGCATTGCTCCCATTTCTGCCTCCACCTTTACATGCTCTTCCACTCTATGTATCTTCTCCTCTTGTCCCTTTTGAGGAAATCTGTGATTAGATTTAGGACTCACCTGAATAATCCAGAATGATCTCATCATGAGATCCTTAACATCATTACATTTGCAATGACCTTATTTAAAAATAAGGTCACATTTTTAAGTTCAACATGGACATATCTTTTGGGGGGCCACCATTAAACCTACCATGATACTAAAATAATAAAAATATTCAATAAATGTCAGATTTTTCCTAAAAAGACATAAAACATAGATTTACTGAATGCTTGAGAAATGTATAAAGGAATAAACAGTGAGGAATAGCACTAATATTAAAATTTGTCTTGAGGTGACTAAGGTCATTTCCCTAAGATTAAAATATTTATATTAACAGGTAAAGGGATTAAGCAAATATATATATAAATGTATATATAATATATATGTATTTATATACCTGTATGTGTGTATATATGACCTATAAGACATGGGTATGGTATTGCCAAAGGAAAGGAGGAGTGAGAAGAGGTAGAAGTGGCCAATGATAGGATAAACGGGGATGAAAATAGACTTGACTTTGGTTGATGAGCACACAATGCAGTATGTATGGTTTCCTTAACAAATGTCATCCTAATACATTCAATTTTAAAAAATAAAAAATAAATAAACGTGACATCTGAGGATCATGACTTTTCTTCCTTTCTTGGAGCTCTTGAACTGAAATGCATCTGCTAATGTGAATTCAGTTTTCTTCCCAGTACATTTGATAGTAGTTATAGAGGTAGTTAATGTGTGCATGAGAAAACAGCTCATGTCCCAACTGTTAGTGTCAGGTGGTAGTGTTTATTATTTATACACCCTCCCCAAAAGAGAAGGCTGAATTCTATGCTACTATTTTCATGTGTACTTTGTTGCCTTGATGTATTATACTTTTGCATATATGTTAAACATTTTTGCCATGAAAAATAAATATGAACAAAACATTAAATAAAATATTTACATAAGTTGTATAACTTTCTTATATTTCTTTATCTAAGTTCACTATTCTACCAGAATAGTTCTAGGAAGAAGGACCCATGCCCTCCCATTTTCTGTTACATCTCGAAGCACTAACCCAGTGCCTGGCCTTTCGTGGGAGCTCAATACGTGTTAATTAAAAAATGAATAGATGGAAATTAATTCCCAAATGTCCCAATGGCTAGTTGGGATAGAGCCAGGTTTATGCACTGATTATACTGATTATCATTACTACCACTGAGAAACTATTTTTGTAACAATTCATTTGTTTTTAATACAAGCAAATTGAAACATATATTAGCACAGTAAGAAAGCCCCCAGAGGAATTTATTCTGTGGTCTGACTTGGAACTATGTGTCTGATCAGTCATTCAGGGAGCCTGATCAGGACAAAGCCATGTGGTTCTGATTAGTCACCCTGAACGAATCAAAATAATTTTTTGTAAAATAATATTGATATTCAAAATATGTCCTGAGTCACTAGAACCAAGATTCTTGCAAACAGAAGCCGATGTAGTGGGACTCAGAGAGCACCCCACATGGTTCCTATTAGAGTGTTTCTCCTACCTCTGTGAGTTTTCTTGCAACGTATCCCTTTAGACCATAAAGGCATTGAATCTTTTGAAAAATCTCCAATTAAAATGCAAATGCTTCTTGAGAAGAAATCATATTTTATGCTCTCCATCAAGTGATGCACTTATTTGGAGCACATACTCTACATGGCTCTGGACCACACACTCTGAAGTCTGTGGTGATGGATAGAGTACGAATATTGCCCTCAAGAAGTCTGTGGTACAGTGAGACAGACAAAAATCTGTGCAAAAAAGTCTAATTCAAGGCACAAAGTACTACATTCCAAAATAAAAGTACTAATTCTTATATGAACATGGAGAAGGAAACCCTGAATTCTAACTGAAAAGACAAGAAAATTATCAAATTAGACCTGGATTTCAATAAATATATTGGGTTTTGACAAGGAAAAATAGAGGAGAGATCATTAAGAGGTTGAGCTAAATAGAAAGAGAAAATATTGTCAACAGTTGACAAAAACAGGGTCAGGAAGAAATTAGTGAGAGGGACAAGAAGGAAAATGTCAATCATTTTCCTCCTATCTCCTAGTATTTACCTCCTATCTAAAGTATTTACCACACTTACAGCATTGCCTATAATTCCAGAGAAATTACAGAGGGTTTAATGAACAGGATGATGTTGGATTGGGTAGTGGAGGTCCCTGAGGCATAGTCAGAGATAGAATACTTGGAAGAGGTGTTTGGGATGACCAAGTCAAAGCTAAATATTGTGGCTTGGAAAGAAATCATCTGAACTCATTCCCATCCATTCTTCAGATTTCTAGATTGACTTCGAAAGTTACTAAGGGTATAGGGTATGGCCAGTGAGTGATAAAATCACTCTCAGGTTTCCAGAGCTGTCCTGCCGCACAGGGAAGTGCACTGTCTACTGAATGGCTTATCTTTGGCCAGCCAGCTTAGAACACCCCCTAGCCTTTATTCTCTCTGTTCTCATGACTGCCTGTTCCCTTGAGAAATATTCCTCCAAGCCATGCCTCAGCTCTAGTGCCCTCTCCTCCTATTTTTCTTTCTTTCTCATTTCTTGCCTCTCTTGTGTCATTGCCCAAGAGCTTTCCCCTAATTCTCCTCAATACTGTTGTGCTGAGTTGGTATCTTTGCCATTGGTCCTAGAGCTAGGAAAACAGGGCTATCAAAAGCGCTTAATAAAAAAACCAGTTAGTTGTTCCCAAATATTTACACAGGAAAAAAACTGCCTATTTAACTGACTTGGTGAGGGGAACATCATATTTGCTTAAGTAGGGAAATTATTTCTTCAGAGCAATGCATTTCCATGGTCTAATGAAGGATGAACAGCACACCTAGAATGGAAGCGTCATTTAAAAGCCTTAACCTAGGCCTGTAAACTCTAAAATGCTGTTTTCAAGTGTCTACTTCCTGCTGTGCTGCTTTTGTCCACTTCACAAAGCTTCCTTCATCTATTATGACTGCAGCGTGCTTCTAATTTTCCTCAGCATGCAATCATTTCTAAGGACGACTTCATATATCTTGTATAGCGCTTTTAAAATCATTTGTGAAGGAAAGCTGAGTATTTAACGGCTAAATGAATTTCTGAGGATCTCCAATTATGGGGTAGCGGGGGGACCTCTTAGGCATTCCCTTTGCCATCAGGGATAAGTTTTTTAAGCCCCACTTTTTAGTTGTTGTTCAAGCTCAAAAATGGAAATTAGTGATTTCCATAGATTCACGTTGCCCTTGTTTAAAGAAGAACTTATTTAGGGCAAGGCACATTTTGGGTGTCTGTCATTTTGGACATCCTTTGGGAAATATGGGGGTATCTGTGTAACAGTGAGTTCACTTTTTCTAGTTTCTGGAAATCTGAAATAGTTATATATATGGAAAACTATAATTTTAGATGAATGTTAGGAAACCACCGGAGCTCCTTCATCTGCACTTTCAGAGTCACTTCTCCCAACAATGTTCTTGTACTAATAACACCAGAATCACCTTTTATCCCTCACCTTTGTTCAACAATAAAAGATGGAATTTAGAATAGCTTTTATATTTAGTTTTCTTTTGTTTCAAAGATGTAGTAGCTATTAATTGAAACAAAGAACAGCCTCTGTCATTATATTTTAATGATCTTTGTTAAAGGAGGCAGAAAAAGTTAAGGTATTGGCAGAAAGAATTAAAACAACAAATGCCTGCTCACATGCAGCGTGCGAGGGACTGACATAAAGAAGATCATTTTTCTTCTTTTATATCATAGTCTACATTTCATTCTTTAAAATGAAATCCCAAAGTGCCTAGCAAATAGAAATTTTCTTTCCACCTATAAGACTTAAATTAGCCTTATTCAAAATAATGCCTTTCCAAGGTAACTTAAATAGAAGCATCCACCTCACTATCTTTCATGATCTGTGTCACTTCACAAATCTGGTCACTTGTTCCACTGATGGATGAATAAACTTTGCTTCATCTATAGTCTTAGCTGGAAAAGGCCAAAAGCTATAAATCTACATGGCACAACCATTTTTGCCCCAGTATGAGACTACAACAATGGCTTCTGAATTTTTATTTTCCCTAAATTAAATAAGTAGAAGAGAAAATACTGCAAGATAATGACACAGACAATGGAGTCATCAGATAATGACCCAGGCCAAACCTGGGGTAAATATTTATTCACTGCCATTCTCACACAGAAAATGTGCCTGGTGCCGGAACTCCCTGGGCCATGTGGACCAGGCCATCTGAACAAGCCTCTCCAGTCATAAGGCAGCACTTAACCTGATTACACCTTTAGGCTAATTTCTTTTTAATACAGTTACAGAGGAGGCTTCTGGGGAAATCAGACCATTTGTTGGCCACTGATTACAAAAGATGTGTATTGGCAGAGTTAGAAGGCGACAGGGGTGTTCCAAGATTGCTTTTGCCATTTACTAAGTCTGTGACCTTGGGAAAAACAATTTATAAAGTCACATGCTGAAGTGATTTCTATGCATTGCTAAAGATCTCAACTGCTGAATTCCACCCAAGTCATTTAATTACTCAGTGTACCCAAAATATTAATGCCCAGAGTGCTCATGAGACTCAAATGGGAAAGAATATGTGAACAAGAGACTGGTAAAATACACAAAAACAACCATGGTTTGCTATGTTCATTATTTTGACCATTAACAAACAAAAATTACACATAAAAACTGATTTTATCCCCTTCTATCATATAACCAGTACAGCCCTAAAATGTGTATTTGGAGACCCACCAGGGAATTCTTCTTAAAGCAAATCAATTTTCTACAGCATGGTAAATGCTTTCCTACTGCTTAAGTCATTAAAATGGACATGTGTGGTGTGCCCTTGCTGTGTGACTTTGTGGCACCTCCTACTAGAGTGGCCAGAGTGTATTTCCACCCCAGTGACTTTGAGCTTGACTATGTTTTTTGCTTTGGCCAGTGGAATGTTAGTGGACATGATGGGAGCAGAGACTTAGAAGTGCATGCATCATCTGGCTTGCCTCCTGGGCTCGGCCTTCCCACCGTTAACCATAAGAATGTGTCCTGAGTATCCAGGACTAAGAAGAGTGAAAAACCACACAGCAGCAGGCTGCAACCTGAAGTGCAGCTTGAAATAGAGCCTCTCCAGCTGACCCACAGACCCTGGAGGTTAGTGATGAAAGCCTCTGAGATATAAAGGTCATTCCCCAGCCAAATTGACACTTAAAAGCTTAAGCCATAATCTAGTGTTCTTTAGAGAACAAGTGAATATGCATTTTCCTTGCAGTTAGTGGATTAAGAGATCCTTGAGAAAGGAGAATGGCTGAGAAAACAAAAGGAACTCCCGAGAGTCTAACCTATTCTGGAGGTAAGGGGAGGGACTCCTTAGTAGATTTGAAACTAAAGCCTCTGTGGTTTTGAAGAAACTGAGACTATTCAGAAAGTTTGGCCCTATTCATTTCCTTTATTTAAAAAATAACACACAGTACCAATTTATATTCCCTCCAGCTGTACAGGAGAGCACTTGATTCCCCATGCCCTCACCGAAACACAGTATATCAAACTCACTAATTTTAATAAGTCTGGTAAGTGGAAAATCATGTTAATTTGTCTTGATTTTTATATATTTATTAAACATATAAATTTAAACTTTCTATAAATTCTTTTCATATGTTATTTTATCTGTTTTATATTATAGATATACATTCCATGTTATACTGAATGCAATCTTTTTGTCTATATTTACAACAATTATATTTTGAATAGTTTTACTCCAACATCTCAACTATCAGAAATTCATCCCATAAAAAATACGTTCTCAAGAATGTAAAGATATATTTTCAAGGAAATTCACAATAGTATAATTTAAAATAATTAACAAAAAAGTCTCTGGTGATGTGGGTAAAGAAGTCCTAAATTTTCTGGTTTGTTTGTTTGTTTGTTTGTAAAAAAATAATTAATGGGATGAAAATATTTATACAGACTAAATACGTTGTGTTTCTTTTACCAGAATTCTGAGATAGAAAGACAAGTTTTCCATTTGGCCTCAATATAACCTGTGTATATTAATAGAAAATCATTATTTAACTGCCCTATTCAGAGTAATCTTTCATAAACAAGAATGATTTTTTTAATCTAGTTTTTACTTGCATATTAAAGTTACAAAGTTAAAAAGCCAGCTCCTTGGATCTTAATTAAAAGATGGAATGAAAGGAAGGATCACAAGGCAATATCACTTGGGCTCCCAGAACGTCACCATGCTGGTTGTCATAAAAGTTCTGAGTTTCACCACCAGAGCTCACTGGAGCACACATGACAACTTCCTGTGGCAATGAAACAGAAACATAGCCCCAAGGCTACATCCATGCCAGTGTCTTGCCCATGCTATTCCTAAGGCTAGAGCCTCAGTATTACTTCCTGTTGAAATCAGAGCACCTCACACTTAATACAGCATCCACTTCACCTCATCCAGGTGCTTTCTGTTGTCTTGCTTCGTGGCCAGGCTTCCACTACAGGTCCCTACCAATTTGACCCCGTCACAGTAGATCCTCGACTTGACAGAGGTGTCACATCTTGTCATTGTTCTGCTTAATCAGGGGGAGTCTACTTCAAATTTAACCTGGACTCCAATTACTATGCCAGAGTCTCATAATATATGAAAGTTAGAACTTAATGCAATAGCAGAGTGCAAGTTGAAAATGATGTATAGTCAATGCACAGACTCTTGACAACCAATTCTCTCTCCCTGTGGTGAGATGCTCACACTATGGGGGTGTGTGTGATCAAATCCAAAAAGGAAAACAAAAGATGAAGTCTTTCATCTCACTCTGAGGTACATGCTCTTTGAAATTCAGTGATAGTGAATCTAGAAAGGTCCATAAAAAATAAATCATAATCTTGACTTTCTAGTTTCTGCCAGGGACATGTTGAATTTGAGAGTTTTCATGCTTATGTGAAATCCCTGTATGCATATATTAAAACTTGGTTTTCTTCCATTAATCTGCTTTTTCTTATTTTGATTATTAGTCCAGCCAGAAGAACTTCCTAAGGGTAAAAGGAAAAATTATTTTTCCTCCTCCATACCTATCCCCAATCCCCCCCAAAACAAAACAAAATAAAATTCCCCCAAGTTATTCTGTTTAATTTAAAAATAATCTATATTAAACTGTTTCAGCTCCTTTGGGGGCTCATTTTAGGTGGTCATAATTTCAAACTAACATTACAAAAGTGAGAAAATATTTGAATTATTAGAAGCATTTAGATGGTCTTTTGACAATAGCCATTATTTTGTTCTTTTTTTTTTTTCAGTACCTGAGATTTAATAATTCAATTGCCTTTGAATTGCCCGTGATAATAACTATCTGAAAGCTGATTCCCACATGCACTGGGTCATTATCCCAGTCTTGGGGAATTCTTTTTTAAAAAAATGAAAATGATACCAGGAAATTTGTGCTACAGTTGTATAATCTTCAGCTATTTAAAACTTCAGTTATTCACAAAGTATTAGAATTAAATATTTTTTTGAAATGAGCACTTTATGGATATCTACATGTTTTTATTCATCAGAAGATTATTCATTAACATAGTCCATGATCATAATCCAAATAACCTTTAGGAAAGCAAGAGATTGGGAGGTCATACTACTATTAAACTAAGATTGTTCACAAGTTAGTTTTTAAATTTAAAAAATCTGAAAGAATATTTAAAAGAACCAATAAAACATAAAGTAGTAGAACTCTGAAGCTGCAAGAAGCAGCCTTACAGTAATTTCAGAAGAAAAATGTAAAACCACTTAGCAAACAGTCAATGCCATACTAATCTATAAAATGTATATCATCCCCACATATGTAAAGCCCCTTATTTTACAAGTAACAGAATAAAGATTGAGAGATATGAAAGATCTCTTCAAAAACCTGTTCAGTGCTTTCCAAAAATCACTAGGACTATCAACACCCACCCTCCTGGCAAATTCCCGTTAACTTGAATCCACAATTACTGGTCAGGCTTCAGCAGTTTCGCAGCCGTTATCGTTTAATTCAACAGCTGCAGGTATCACTGAATCAGCCCAGAGAATACAAGGATGTGTGTGCGACAGGCGTTTTCCACATTCCCCGCAACCGTGAATTTTCTCAGAAAGGAAATGAAAGAGAATACTTAGGCCATACTTTATATTTTTTTATGTGACTGACTAACTTCTTTTAGCTCCTAATATATTATTTTCTTGTATTGCTAATAGCATTTAGTTGGTTAAGCATATATTAGATTAACCCTCACTCTGCAAAGAAGAGAAGCTGTTCAAGGAGTAAAAGGAAGCAGCAATTGCCTTAAGAGCTCAATAGAAGATACTTGAGTGATGAATAAAATTATTACTGTACTCCCTGGTACAATAGTTTTCAAATGCATTTTATTCATACATTTCTATTTTCAAAAGAAAGTTTTCCATAAAACCAAAGAAAATAAATGAACAGGAGTGTCTCTGATTGAAATATGAGTGAGAAGTCCAGACAAAACTCTTACTAGTCGGGGTCCCTGATGGGAGCTCCAGTGAACACAGTTTGAAATTCATCCTAAAGCAGAGATTTTCCACCAGTATGCTGTCAGAAATTTAAATCAGGCCATACCTGACTATTTAGTCAGGGGCACTGACTGCTTTTTGCTTATATTGTTAAGTTAAAAAAAATAACAACAGCCAACACAACAATAGCCATCTGGTGTGAATGAATCAAAATTACACCTATTTTTTGTCAGATCAGCAAAAAATATATTTTTTGTTTTGCCACAGAATTTCAGTAATTAGTTTTTATGTGCCGTGAGATGAAAAAGGCTGAAAATCACTGTCCTAGAGAGTACAGCCCATACTCCCTAAACCAGCATTTTTGGCCCAGTCTAATCTAACTGCAACCCTTATTTTCAACCCTGAGATTTACTAAAGTGTGCTCCATGTGTCCCCTTTGGAGGAATGTCTATTCAGTCCTTTGTCCATTTTTTCATTG
This sequence comes from Tonatia bakeri, assembly GCA_004024845.1. Taxonomy (NCBI): domain Eukaryota; kingdom Metazoa; phylum Chordata; class Mammalia; order Chiroptera; family Phyllostomidae; genus Tonatia; species Tonatia bakeri. The sequence goes on from PVIA01001599.1 coordinate 76,108, forward strand.
GATTGCTTATATTTTTGTTGTTGAGTTTTTTAAGTTCTTTATAAATTTTAGGTATTAACCCCTTATCAGATGTATCTACAAATATGCTCTCCCATTCAGTGGATTGTCTTTCCATTTTGTCGATGGTTTCCTATGAAGTGCAAAACCTTTTCAGTTTGATGTAGTCCCATTCGTTTTTTGGGTTGGTTTTTTTTTTGCTTATTTGTTTGTTTTCCTTGCCCAAGGAGATATATCAGAAGAAATATTGCTCTAAGAAATGTCTGATATTTTACTGCCTGTGTCTTCTTGTAGGATTTTTATAGTTTTGAGTCTAACATTTAAGTCTTTAATCCATTTTGAGGGTTTTTTGTGTGTATGCTGTAAGGAGGCGGCCTAGTTTCTTTCTTTCTTTCTTTCTTTCTTTCTTTCTTTCTTTCTTTCTTTCTTTCTTTCTTTCTTTCTTTGCATGTGTCTATCCAATTTTCCCACCACTTATTGAATAGGCCAGGAGTGTCCAACCTTTTGGCATCTCTGCACCACACTTGAAGAAGAGTCGTCTTGGGCCACACATTAAATACATTGCAACACGTAATCACAAAAAAATCTCATAATGGTTTAAGTAAGTTTACGATTGTGTGTTGGGCTGCATTCACAGCCATCCTGGGCTGTATGCAGCCTGTGGGCCAAAGGTTGGACACCCCTGGAATAGATTAACTTTACTCTATTATATGTGTTTGCCTTCTTTGTCAAATATTAATTGACTATAGGTGTGGTTTTATTTCTGGGCTCTCTACTCTGTCTGTTTCACTGATCTGTATGTCTGTTTATGTGCCTCTATGTTTTTTTAACTATGACCTTGTAGTATAGTTTGATATCAGGTAGTGTGATTCCTCCCACATTGTTCTTCTTTCTCAAGACTGCTGTGGCTATTCAGGGTCTTTTGTAATTCTATGTAAATTTCTGGAAAATTTGTTCTAGTTCTGTAAAATATCCCACTGGTATTTTGTTAAAAATTAGGTTAAATCTACAGATTGCTTTGGGTAGTACAGACATTTTAATGATGTTAATTCTTCCTATCTATGAACACTGTATCAGTAGATGATTGGATTTAAAAATGCTGTGGTACATTTACACAATGGAACACTACTCAGCCACAAAAAAAGAAGAAAATCTTACCGTTTCTGACAGCATGATAGACCTGGAGAGCATTATGCTAAGTGAAAAATAAGCCAGTCAGAGAAAGACATGTACCATGTGATTTTTCTCATTTGTGGAATCTAATGAACGAAATGAGCTAACAAGTAAAATGGAGGCAGTCCCCCAGTTAGGGAACAGGCTGATGGCTGTGGGCAGCTGGGGGCTGGTTGGGTGTGGAGGAATTGAGTGAAAGAGGAAACAGAGAAAAAACTCATGGAAATGAACAACAGTGTAGTGACTGCTGGGGGGGATAGGAGGAAGGTATAGAGGGGATAAATGGGGATGGGCAGAGACTTGTCCTGGGGTGGTGAGCACACAACACAGTGTACAGGTGATGTGTTGTGAAACTGTGCACTTGAAACCTGTATAATTTTGTTAACCAGTGTCACCCCAATAAATTCAATAAAAATGAAAAGTTAAAAATAATAAAATAAGTAAATAGATAAAAAAGAGTGCTCTGTAATTAGGATATTACAGCAAGGTTTTTCCATTTGTATGCAGGCCAATTAGCATATTAAAAACATACAAATGCTATGAGGTAGTAATAAGGGGTGGTAGAAAGAGAACAGATTAGGGAATAGAAGACTTTTTTCTAGTTTATTCTATGTGACCAAGAGTGAGTTGCTAAATTTCCAGACCTCAAGTGACTCATTTATTGAATGTAAGTATGGTATTATACCTTTATCAGGGGTCTAGACAAAATCATTTCTTAGTGTTTCTTCATACTCTTGTATGACTCAATGTGACAAATATCTTTGAATGGATGTTACATGCTAAGGCATAAAACATGTAAATGATAAACAATATAGACAAAGTTCTGACATTCAAAGAGAATAAAGTCTAATGAAGGAGACATAAATGACATTATTTTGTGGGTTTTTTCCTTAACAACCAATCTTGGTAATTCACTTGTGTAAGAATTGCTCATTAAAATAACAATCTGAAATCAGACCCCTGCATAGCACTAAGCCTTTCTCCCTACCTCGTGGACCTACTTGGGAGAACCTGAATTTCCATACAATATGCAGGTCTTGGTGTTACTGTGGTCTCTGACCCAGACAACAATATCTAACCCAGAAGAACAGGTATCTATTGTCTTAGATACTTCAGTAGTCACAAAGCCGACCCCACAGTGGGAATGGATCAATTTTAGGGCACTGTATTTGACTGTCCCACCAGGGAATATGGATGCTAAGCAGTCAGAGCAATATATAATCTATGGGAAACTAATAAAGACTATGAAGTCTGCCTAGAGGAAGTAACATCTAAACCAAAACCTAAAGTACGAGAAAGAGGTAGCCAAATTGGGGTTGGGAAAAGGAGCAGTTGGTCAAGGAGAAGAGACCTTCAGACTGGGCAAGAGAAGGAGTGTCAGCAGAGACCCAGAAGTGAGAGGAAAGGGACATGTGGTAAAAGAAAAGGTAAAAGAAGAAAGCAGAAGAAAGATGATTCAGACCTCTGTGTACCTTGTTAAACACAGAAGAGAGGGAGAGAGAGAGATAATGATGAGAAAGGAGATGTTTTAAGCAGTGATGATATTCCCTCTGATTTGCATTTTTAAGTATGGTTTTGTACAATATTTACTACAGAGAGTGGGAATGTAGAAAGTACTGGAGGCGGTGAAGCTCCAGCTACAGGGCTACTGTAGTAATACAGGACTATTCAGTGGGGTTGGAGAAAAGAGGTAAAATTCAAGAGATGTATAAGAAGTAGTATTCATAGGACTCAGACTTTGATGGGAGGTGGGGGTGGTGAGAGAGGAATTGAGGATGATGCTGAGGTTTCAAGCTTGAGCCACAGGGTGACCATGGTGCCATTTGCAAAGTTAGACAACATCAAGGACATAGAACTTTTGAAAATAATAAAAATAATGTTAGCATGCTGTGTACTATACAAAAGCACACAAATTAACTCATTCAGCCTCATCAACTCTACAAGATAGTTCTTATTTTTATCTACTTTTATACATGAGGAAACTGAGCTACAGAAAGGCTGAGTGATCTGCCCAAGTCCCACACCAGCAAGAGGTCAAGTCTGCATTTGAACAATTCGAGAGTCAGGGTGGCAGGAGTAGAAAATAAACTCAGTTTTAGTCATGCTGAGTTTGAGTGACCAACGGGACATCCCAGTCGGCATGTGACATTCTGGAGAGATATTTGCAGGATTTGAAAATAACTAAAACCAGGGTAATGGCCAAGAGAGTTTTATGCCAAAAGACCATGAATAGCCCATTTCAGCTGAATGAAATATTAACAATAAGCATTTTGTAGAGGTTAATGAAAGTTACATAGTCATAAAATTAATCAAGTAAACTTTGAGCCCATGCATAAGCCAAAAATAAAAGCAAGGACTTTGAAATAAGAGTTCAACCCAGAATGGCTGTGCCATAACCCTGGGGCAGTAATCCCATATGTTCACAGAGTCAGATCTCAAGTTCACCCTCTCTGCAATACCTGGGAGAGGACAGAGGACTGACAGTCCTTGCCACGCTCCTAGACAGGAGAAACTGGAAGTGTACACCAAGCCCCAGCATACCGGCAGTACTGCATACTAATGACAGCTAAAGTTCATTATGTACAATTTTCATTTACTCACAACTAATGCTCTTGGTCACTCTCAACTAAATGTTTTTCTGCCTCCCTAAAATTTTAATTAAAGAAATGCTGGTATTTTGATAAGGAGACTAATGTGGATAAGATTCTTGTCCCCGGAGTGGAGAAATCCAGGCTAGTAGCCCCCTTTATTGCTCAGCACTTCTACAATGCCAATTTCAGTTGCATATGCTATGCACTAATTAGCACTGTTCTGTGCACTAAATAAGTTTTCAATAATTGCTCAGTCACAGCAGAACAACTAGTAACCGCTGCCGAAGATTTACCAATCAGAATGCCAAGCATTTTACAGTCTCAATTTGCAAAGATTGAAAGCCTATCAACACAAAAAAAAGAAAAATGATTTTTAAAAAGGTAGTAAGCAGAAGGAGTCAAATTAATCAGCTATATCTGCCTTCCTTTTTCATGTGTTTTTGTCCCTGTAAAATGTGTTAGAGTTCTCTCCCCCCAGAAAATGTCATTATAAATCAAAGTCAGATAAGGAATTGAAAAGGTGTCATGGGAAGAGAACATAAAAGGGAAAGAAAACCTAGCTTTGCTGTGTCTTCAATGACTCCTGCTGGACTTTGTCTCCTTGAGACCCCAGCTGACATATGAATTGATCCTTGACATTTGAGAGCACAGGCACAGCGTGGCTGATGCGCACTTACAGAAAGGGGTGATTTCCACTGCCCCACTCCAGCAGAGCAGGGGAAGGCAAACAGCATTTGTGGAGCTCCTCCCCTGTGTGTTTGTACTTACAGTATCTCAGGTGATCTTCCAGTTCATCAAGTTATCAACACATCTTTTCGGGGGGTCATATGGCAGACACTCACTCTGCAGTAGGCATACTGCGGTGAACCGGAAGACATGCCCCCTCTGATTACAATCTGAGTTTTTCCCAGCCAGGAAGTGGGGAAGGGGGAGAACTAATCAAACTCAAGTATTTGACCCTGAAACCCCTTCCTTTCTACTATTTTGCCTCTCCTCCTGGACATTTCTACTCATTCTGAGTTACACAACCACAGTGTATATCCCTAACAGGTTTTAAGAATCAGAGACAAGTAAGAAAATATTTTCAGAGTAGTTCTTTTTTATGCTTTAGGTATCTTGTTGTGAGGAAGTAAATTTCTTACAATGGGTACCTTGTTGAGTTGCCATGGTGCAGGGAACAATGGATAAGGAGCTCCCCAAGATGACTGCAGAGAATAATGTGAGGTCAACAGAAGGCACGCCTCCCCCAGGCTGAGTAGCAGACCTAACATTGCCGAACCACGAACAGAGATGTGGGACCTGTTCTCTAAGTTTGCTGCAAATCCATAAGCCCAAATGACAATCAAATGCCTAATGAGAAAATGGGACAATCCCCTTACGTTCCCATGTTTTCCTTTGTTCAAGAAAGTAGCCATGTAAGAAATAAGTTGGCAATGAGTTGCCACCAAGTGTTGTACCAGGTCAGTCCACCCCTTGATAAAAATTCCTATGATATGACAATCACAGTCCAAGTGACTGAAACGGAGAGATTGTCGAGTATAATTTGCTGAATCGCTGCTTCAGGAAATGAAGGCATTTCTTCCTGCGGACAAAATCACTAGTTATCTTCCAATTTGACTAAAAGGTATATGAGGCGCGCTGCTGTGAAAAGCGCCTTGGGAAGTTGCGCAGAGGACGAGTCCACCACTCGCCTCGGTTGTGAAGACAGGATCCTCATCCTGATGCCTGTGTCTTCCTTTAACTCATTTCAGCTCCTAACCAGCCATGCGTGGGGATTCCTTTCTGTGCTAAACGTGAACACACAGTCAGCTTAATGCCACGTGTAGGAATCTGCTCCTTACTACTTTCCATGTTCCTTCACTTATCATATAGCATCAAAAGTATGTGCAATGTTTACTTTACTAACTGGCCTACAATAATTTTTATCTTTGTTACAAAGTCCTTTAAAAAAAAGCACAGGCTGCTGAGATGATATTTATTATTTTCAAGGCAAATGGGCTTTTCTCCATGGTGAGATGGCATAATGGACATCATTCTCTTATGTTTGAGATGAGGACTTCTCCTTTAGGGAGGAACCATCTACCAGAAGTATTACACATTAACACTCCCGAGCTTGAAGTAAATGTCCTCTCAACTATAAGCTATGGTGGGACTTTGGAGAGAGAAAGTGACAGAAAAAAATAGGGTAGGGAAAAGTAGGAATTACTTAAAAGATATAGGAATAGCTTCCTTGGCCTCAAAGTGGTCTATCATGGAAAGAAGCAATTTTGTTTAAGTACAGTCCCATTTCAAAATGTAGAATAGCCCTGGCCAGTGTGACTCAGGTGGTTGGAGCATTATCTTGTAAACGGAAGGGTCACCAGTTTGATTACTGGTCAGGGCAGATACCTAGGTTGCAGGTTCAGTCCCTGGTTGGGGCACATACAGGAAGCAGCCAATTGATGTTTCTCTCCCTCTCTCTCTCCCTCCCTTCCTCCCTTTCTATAATCAATAGGCATGTCCTCTGGTGAGGATGAAAAACAAAAGAAAAGAAAAGGAAAACCCAGAACAGATGAAGGGCTTGTGCTCTCTGAGGGGAGATGAGCCTTCTCCAAGGTGCTGAATTCAAGTAGTGTAGGAAAAACTTAGTCCTGTAGTTTTTATTTCATTTTATTTTACTTTACTTTATTTTAACATTCTTTCTTCTGCACTTTATTTTATCTTTCTTTATTTTTATTGTTGATACTATTACAGATATTCACATTTCCCCTTTTTGCCCCTTCCTTCCAGCCCCACTCCCCCTTTCCTCTGACCATCACCACACTGTCTGTACCCATGGGTTATTCACATATGTTCTTTGACTAATCCCTTCACCTTCTTTCATCCAGTCTCCCCTTCCCCTCTCCTGTCATCTGGCAGTCTGTTCCATGTATCCATGCCTCTATTTCTCTTTTGTTTGTCAGTTTATTTTGTTCATTAAAGTCTCCACATAGTTCTTGTGACTGGTGCTATATTCTTATGTTGATCAACATACCATACAAAGGGCAACCCAAAACTTAGTGATGAACCCGTGTTTGGACTGAACAGGAAGGAAGCTAGAGAAAGCCCTAGAGAACTCTGCACCAGAACTTCCTCAAGCAATGAGACCCAGCTTCCTTTACTTCTTCCTAGAGTCAGGAAAAGCAGCAAGTGATAATTTAGCCACAGACCATGAAGCAAAGATGATTGTTCTCAGTTGGTTCAGATCCCACCTACAAAGGTTCTACTGATATGTCCTTAAGGACAATCTGAGCTAGGGCCATGATTTATAGCCCCTTTCAGGTATGAACTAAAACACCTTCAGTAAACTGTCTACCCCACAAAATGACTGAGCTAAAAAATTACATCAGCATGTCTTGAACATTACTTAAATACAAGACCCATTAAATGAAATAAAGATTCATGCCTGGATTGTCCTTTAATAAAGTTTCATTATTTTTTCATATTTATGGGGATCACAGTTACAGTGAGGGCTGACAGCTCTGGAGTTTTAACAAACTACTGCTCAACTCCTGAGGAAAATGAGGAGCTCAGAGTTCTTTCCCCAGTCTCAGAGTGAATTATGAATCTGCTGACCTACACTGGTACAGCCTTCAACTTAAAAAAAAAAAGAAAATTGAAAAGGCAGGAGAACTTGGGAATAAATCTGCTGTCCCCTGAGGACGTAGGACAGAGATGAAAACTCGCTGACTTCTTTCAGTTCTCCCTGTGTAACAAGGAAGCTAAAAAGAACAGAGGCCATGTGACATAGTAAAAAAAAAAAGTCTGCTCTGAATTTTGGGCCATCACATCAGAAAGCAAAATGGAGATACGAAAGATGTCTGATGTGATTTTTGTAATCCCAATGGTTCTACAGGCAGGACCTATAGAGCAATTGTTTTTAAGCAGTGGTGTGCATCCAAATCACCTTTGGATCTTTTTAAAAAGTGATTTCTTGCACCTATATTACTAAAGGGTTAGTGGGTCTGACGTTGAACTGGGCTGATTTTTCAGAGCTCCTTGGAGGACCTGGAGGCATTCCATTGATTAAGAACCACTGTTATGGAGGCTGATTAACCTCCAGGAGGACAGGACTTCTCAAACTCTAATGTTCTTGAGAATCATCCAAACTGCCACCCCTCAGCCTCAGGACCTCACTAAAAATGCAGATTCTGACTTGGTGGGTTAGAGGTGGGGCTGAGTAGCCTACATTTCTAACAAGCTCCCTGGTGATGACTACACTGCTCTTGGGGACCCTCTGCTCTATGGGGCAAGTCAGGGGTAGTCTTTATTACCCAAATTCAGAAGGCTGCCTTCAGGGTGCAGGATGGAGGCAGAGAGCCTGGTATTGGCTTATGTGTGCTTTATGGATTAACTCCCACAAAATCACCTGAGGTGCTTATTAAAATTAAGATTCCAGGCTCTTCTCACCCCCAACACACCCAATTAGAGCCAGTTAAACAAGTTCTGTACGTAATACATTTGCACACACCAACATCTGAGAACCAATAAAAGTTAGAAAACCATCAGATATAGATAATTAAAGGAATTAGTGGCCCTGTAATCATTCAATGATGAATTATATATTTAAACTCATTATTAATTTAATGCATTGTGAGCCTTCTCTATTTTCTAGTTAAAATTTTGAGATGTAAGAATTTGAAGAAAATATAGTCACCCTGATAAGTAACTTCAAAAATAAATGCAAAAGAACAAATGAAATCTCAAATAGGTATAATTAAGCTTGTTTATCAACTGCATTGACTATGCTCACACCCAAGAGACTCTCCGCAGAATTGTTATTCTTTGGGGTCACTTAGTTGCTCTAGCCTGTTTTCCCAACTGTTTTGCTTTAACCATATACTGTTCATGTACACCTTCTTTGTCTTGGTAGAATAAATGTCTTAAACTGTTAGTTAAATTGTGAGTTAGGAGTTTATAACAGCAATAGGATTGGCTGTGACTCATGGGAGACTCAGAAAATAGAAAATTAAATAAAACAAAAGGTTCTCCCTCAATTAAAAGCTGTCCACATCCATGTAGACCAGAGTTGGTGTTTTGGCTTTACACATCTATCAAGGACCCTGGCTCTTACATTTTAGCCTCATCTGGATGGTTCCAGTACCCCCAGCAATCAGGTTTAAGTTCCAGCCAGTAGGCAGAAGAGAGGGAACAAAAACAAAGAGGGCATCCCCTGCTTTCTAAAGTGTGTTTCTGGAAAACTAACCCAACGCTTTTGCTTAAATCTCGGTGGTCAGCCATGGCCAGGTGACTCAGTTGGTTGGAATATTGTTCTGTGCATCAAAAGGCTGCAGGTTCAATTACCAGTTGAGGTGGAACAGATCAAATTTTCTCTCCTACATCGATGTCCCTCTCTCTCCCTCCTGCCTCCACTTTCTCTCTCCAAAATCTAAAACATATCCCTACGTGAGGATTCCAAAAACAATTCAGTGGCCTTGGCTTATACACACACTTGCAATCTAACTACTGGAAGTGCTGAGAAATCGAAGCATCTGCTCACACATATTGACACCCCAACATATCAGACTTCAATTAATTAGGACATCAGGAGAGAATGGATGTTGGGACAGGCAGCTGGCAATCTCTGCCTGAGAGTCGAAGCATGTCTAGACACAGCCCCTAACTCAAAGCATCTGACCTATAAAAGAACCTATCTTTACAAGTGACCTGCTCTGTGTTCTGAGGAGACATTGTGATACGTAGTGCTTTGGAGAAATCTGTGGGGTACAGTATTGAAAAAGCAAGAAAATGTGTAACGGAGTCACCCTAGTCAGGGCCACTGAGTGACTCGGCCCCAGAGGACACCTTGCACACAGTGGCCCTGTCTATAATATAGAGAGCACAGCTTGCATGCTTTGCAGTGGTCCTAATCCAGGGACCCACTTATTAGCTCATCTGCACAAAACACATCCCTGATATGGCGAGATATTTTGTTACTTTTCCCCGTTTTTTTAGCAACAGTGTTTAAAATTCTCTAATTAGCAATTCAAGCATTCTCCTTTAAAAATATGAATAGCTGTGGAATGGTTATGGGCCATTAATCATTCACTAGTGTGAATTAGTTTAATTATATTAATTTTCTAATGGCTGACAAAGATCAGCTGCTTCATGGAAAGGAAACTATAGTTTGGGGTCAGGGGAGGTCAGCAAGTTATTTAGAAGACCAAACCTTTGCTCTGCAGCTCGGTTGAAATGGTAAAAGGCATAACCTGAAGTCATAGAAGCAAGAGGAGAGGGGCATGAGGGTATTGGAGAGGAATGCAGAAAAGAGAGGTTGATTGATGGAAAATTAAAACTTAACTATTTCCAGAATTTGCCTGAAATTACCAGGAATTGGTAAAATAAAATTAAAAATTCCCAACTCTCTTTGGCAATGTATCACTCTTTGCCACCAGGACAGACAACATACAATGCTCAGGTTAGTATTAGGAGCACATAACATGGGCTTATTGTGGGTTCAGTATATCTAGAAGGTTAGCATAGAGACGAGCTGACATGTGTTGGTAGAAAATGCACTGAAGAGGAGGTAAAATTTTGCTTCATAGTGTGGGGGGAAATGAGGATTGCCAAATACAGGGTATTTCTAAACCAGTTTGTTGTTGTTGTTGAGGAACTCCTTTGCATACACAATCATGGGCAGAAGAACAAAGGAAAAACATAGACAAAAGCAGTGCTGGTTAAATCAGGACTCAAATGGCTTGACCTCCAGCCCCTCCCACTCCTCACCCCCGGCCCACAAAGCACAGCACAGACCTTTTGAACCACAGTTCTGGACCAAGAGAAAAGTGTCTCAAAATAATGCAAGAGCTCAGATTTCCTTAGGAAGAAATGTAAGTACCGCCCTCACCTCTGCAATGTTCCTACCGCACCTTGTACGTGCATCAAAGGCGTCGTTACTGCTGCCAGCAGCGTTCGTTTAAGAATGAACTACTAATGCACAAACTGTACAGAATTTTACATTTTCAAAGAATTTTCACATACATGAATCTTGTATAAATACATCAGCTCTATTAGGAAGGCAGTACAGATATTAATGTGATCATTTTATTGATAAGAAAATTGAAGTTCGAGTCACTTAAGTGACTTTTAAAAGTGACAGTGCCAGAAAGTGATGGAGATAGAGCAAAGATTCAGAGCTCCTAACTTCTCAACTCTGGCTACACTTTAAAATGACCTGGGAAACTTGTTAAAAAGAAATATCGAGAATCTGGGGAGATGGGAGTGGGATACTTGATTTTTAAACATCCCAGAAACTCCCTTCCCCCCAACCAAATCTGATGGAACAAATCCAAACTCCCACAAGCAACAAGTACAACAAACCCAGCAGCAAAATGAACCCCAAAATATGAAGAGGAAAATTAGGGAAACCAGCTGCAGCAAATAGACACATAACACCCACATCTGTGTGGGAGACAGAGCAAGACAGCAAAGCAGCTTCCATCAGCTCTGAAAACCCGGGAGCCCCCAAAAGCAAAAACACTCACTGCAGTAAAGTGCAACGCCGGTGCTAATCTGGAAACTGCCTCAGAAGCCAGGAGGGCTTCACTGGCATCATGCAAACATAAGGGGGTGGAGCCATTATACTATTATATATCTCTTGGGCCACCCGAGTCTATGAGTTTTCAAAATGAATAAAAGGAAAGCCCCCACACACGGCAATAGGCCACGCTGAGAACAGCAATAGAGCAGGACAGGTACAACGGAGCAAGAGAAAATCCAGATGAAAGTCGGGGAAGGGTGTAGATGAGTCAGACCTCAGAAACCACCTGCTTTAAAAAAAAATCATGTCATGAAAACAACAGGAAGGGTAGTGTTAAAGCCCTGGGTCTAGAAGGGCTGTGCTGGCTCACACTTCCTATCTGAAATATAGGGGAATTACTCTTCTTAAACACATGCAAAGAGGACTATGGTTAAATTCCATATAAGGTTTTTATTAAAAATATAAATAAGAAGCAGAATATAATAGAGGTTCTCTAGAAATATACATCCACAAAACTCTAGTCTGATAATTTCAGGGGGGGAATGAAAATATGGATAAGAAAGTGATAGAAGCAATGACAGAAAATCATGAAACAGAATTAGACACACACAGACACGGGGTTATTGGAAAATTAAAGCTATGAAATGACAGGGACAGAACTCAGGGATGAACATGAGTAGAAGATGAAATCATTTAGAAATGAAGTCTAAACCTGAAATCAATCAAGAATAAATGGACACAATGAATAATGTCTTAAGGGAAACATACAATGGAAAGAAGGGAAGTTTTAAAATCACAAAGAAATGTAGGAAAAGTTTAAAAATATTCTTAAGAAACAGAAAGCTGTGGAAGATAAACAAAGAAGACTGAACATACTGTTAACAGAAGTCCCCGGAGTAAACCAAAGCAAATGAGGACAACAGATACTAAAGTCTATCAATTAAGAAAACCTCCCTGAGACTTAAAAATACGTAAAATAAAAAGACTGGACACTTCGTTTTGAAAGGGTATGTCACATATATGGCAAAGTCATCACAGGACAGCCATGTCATATTCTAGTAAAATAAGTGGGCAATAAAAAGATTCTAGTAGATATCAAATAGTACCCTTTCCCCAAAGTCACTCGTAAGAAAAAGAAAATCAGGTCTTCACCAGAAGTTACGACTTTATGTCAGAAGAAAATGAAATGACATGAGTAAGATACCTAAAAATGAAAATGTGAACCACCAGGTATTATCCAGCCAAACATAAGTCCACCTACAAAGGGTGCAACTGTTATTAACCCACCAAACAAACAAAGAGCAGCTACAACAACCCTCAAAAAGACAGAGAATACTGTGGCTCTACTCAAGAAAGCTTTGGACAACCAAAATGACTAGAGAACCATTGATAGAAGACCTAGTAGTGAATATTAAGTATATTTTCATCTGTAGAACTAAAAAAAAAAAATGATGATTATAATAGAAAAGGTATAATGTGTGATGGTTAGAGTTTCCAACTAGAATACAACAGGGGGATAAAAACAGGGATCCAAATGAAAAGTAGAACGAGCTCCTCACTGATTGATTGCCTTTTGGTACTATCTGGGTGTAAAAAAAGATATCATTTCAAATAGATACTGGAGAAGAGGGAGGAGAAAGGGAAGAAATTACTAGTAAGTTTCAAGACTTCCGGTAGTAGGGAGCAAATAGCAAGTAGCCAGAAAGAGGGGAATAAGAAGGAATGCAGTACTGGTAGACACTACACCATGGATAAATCTTGAAATAATAATACTGAGGGAAAGATATCAGGAAAGAAAGAATACAGAATATATGATTCAATTAATATAAAATTCAACTAATGTCTGATAACAGGGAGCCAATTAGTGGTTGTCTGGAGACAGAGGAGTGGGGGCAGGGAGGGGCAGCAGGGAGGAGTTACACCGATCACAAAGGGACAGGAGGAAAGTCTTAGGGGGTAGATAGGCCCATTCTAGCAACTGTGCTGATGGGTCCACAGTGTACGCCTGTGCCAAAACGTACTGAATTGAACACTTTAATCATACATGTACATTTTTATAGGAGGCCATTCTGCATGGCGTGGGCCCCGCTCCCACTCGGAGATGCAGAGGACCCACACCCACAGAGAGGTTCTCCCGCGGGGATCAGGCCTGCACTGTACCTACCCTGCTGTGAGACTTGCTTTTGCTAAAACTCCCTCACCCTGAATCGAGACAGCAAGTGCTCACTGTAACTTCCTAAAATCCATGCTAAACCTCCCAAGAATGAGTGTAACCTGTTCAACCACTTCTGCCTTTTCATTTGCAAATATCCTTCTTCTGTGATGTGATTAGCAGCATCCTCTCCTTTGTTTTCTGTAAAAGGTAACCACCTAAGGTGAACCCATGCATAGTAAATGAGGATCATCATGTAATGTGCCCAGAAAAGAAATAAAGGCCGGTCAAGGCAAGGACCCAGGCTTTTTCTGCTCTTGAGAAAGACACCATGCTGTCCCTTTTCCTCCACAGGACTCAGTAGTCCATGTGAATGTCTCATGCCTCATCCACAATGTGGCGGACCCCACGAGCCGGGGTCCGCATCACATTATTATATGTCAATTATACCTTCATCAAACTATTTTAAAAAGATAAAGGATTGTACCTAAAAGTAATAAAGCATGGGCACTTTCATAAAAACAAAATGACATGTAAATATTTTGCTCCTGAATTGAGCATTGAGGCAGCTTTTGATGAGCAATAACTGATCTCTGCTCAAATCCACGTCACTTGGAGGAATGGAACCATCTATGGGCTCCCTCACAGGTCTGGGGGTGCTGCTGTCTATTGACTGAGACCATACCTGGTAGCATTGGCCAGAACACCAACAGGTGACTTCTGTTGGGAACTTGTGATTCTTTACAATATGGTGCTGGTTCCAAGGGTGAGCATCCTGATAGGAAGCTCAACAGAAGCTTTTAGGACCTTTTAGAACCTACCTCCCAGCGTCATGCAATATCATTTCTGTCTCATTCTAGTAGTTGAGGTGGACACAAAGGCCTGCCCAGTTTTGATAGAAGGTAAATAGACTCCTCCTGATGAGAAGCGACAAGGTCCTGGAAGCACACAAAGGGTTGGAAACATTTTTGTAGCCATTTTCAAGAAATTCAATGTGCCATGGGGTAAATAAATGAGTGTTGATATTAGTGTAATTAAAACTGAGATTATTGGCATGGAAAAAGGAAATTCAGCTGTAAAAGTGATGAAATTAAAAAACAACAACAACAATACTGTACTCCTGAATTTTAAAGTATATACATTTTCCCTGGCTCTTTCCATTGGAAAGGCCCAGGAAATGAACAACTGAGTAACAATGAACATGCCTACAGTCAGATTTGTGTCTCTTAATACATTTCTCTGTAAAGAAACAAGGGCTCTTTGGAGAAACAGCTGTTATCAAGAATGTTCGAGATGAGCTTTTCTACCAGAAAGTAAGAATGCTCTCAGAGACTGATATGATTGTGCCCGAGGGTCTCTGCATGCAAAATGAAGAGGCTGCTCTGGCCATTATTAAGAAAATTTAAGCATAAAGAAAGTAATTGTGAGGAATTAAAATACATCAAATATTTTTAAATTCACACATTCATAGTAATACCATAAATACACGTTATTAGAATGAGTTAGGGAACCACCTCATTATCTGAAAGCTGGTAAATAAAGGGAAGCAATCAAACATTTTTCTTCATAGTACAAACAATATTTCAGTGTAATCAAATGACTGATCAGGGAAAGCTTCCCATTATAGAAATATTCCAGCCAGTAGGAAGGAAGAATAATCAAATTCAAATATCACCATCTTGCAAACCTTAATTTTAAACAAATGAATCTAAGCATTGATCATCATAGGCAGTTAATATCACAAAAAGAAAAAAACACAGAAATGTTTTGCCTAGTGATAGATGCACCCAACAACATTTACAAATTAGCCTTTCCAAAGTGATCCAATCTAAATTCCATCAATCTTATAGCTTTCTCTACAACTTTAAAGGAGACATGGAGAACAGAAGAATGCATTAAATGACATCACAGAAATTCAATCGCTCACAACCTTTTGGAAAAGTCCACAGTACAAATGCCCCAGTCTTTAGTTTCAATTGCAAGAAAGAAAAAAGATGGAGGTAATCTTCAGATGGAAGATGTAAAAGACTCATGGATGAATCTCAGTGAATTTTCCTTATTTGAATCCACTGTTGAGCCAACAAACTATATATTAAAAATATGAGACAATTGGAGAAGTGTGACCATTTATAGAATATTTGACTATTTAAAGGAATGAAGTTAAGCTTTTAGTGTTCTGATGGTATTATGATTGATTTTTTCATGTCTTCTTTTAGTCACATATAATCATACTAGAATATGTACAATTAAAATTATATGCTAATCGGAACTTGTGTCCAAATAATCCAGGAGAAGGAGGCAGTGAGCATGGGGCTGACTGGGGTGGAGCTGAAACAAGTTTGGCAAAGAGTCGGTGGGAGCTGGGGGATGGTTCCAATGTCTTTTAGGTTCATTACGTTACTTTTCCACTACTTAAATGTCAAAAGTTTCCCATACTAAAAAGTTTAAAAATAAATAAATAGTGAAGTAAATAACTACACCCTTACCCCACCTCTACCCCAGACATTCTGATTTAATTGTTCTTTTAATACCAAGGTTCTTTCTCTTTTTTTACATTCCCAGAGAATTTTAATGAGGAGCAGTGAAGAACCGCCTCACTGAACCATATCCATAGATATGTTCATACCTCATCATAACATGGGAGAAAACCGTACAGTCTGTCATCTAGGTGGCCAAAACAAATTGATTCCAGAAGCCACAAGTCTTAATAGAAACTAATACAGCCTTCATGTATATGATTTCAGTATATACACAAATATAAATATCCTAATATAGTATACATTTCTGCTTGATGGGAAGAATGTCCAGAGAGCAATGCATTGTTTTCTGTGGGATTTTCCTTCTCCAGGGGGCTGTCTACAGAGCTGGCTGGAGCAGGGTGGATTAGTGTGGAGTTCAGGTGCAAAGTCACTCAGTGACTGACAAGGTAACAGAGGCATTTGCCTAAAGAAAGTAAGTGTTCAATGAGCTTGTATCTGGGGCATTTTTGGTTGCAAATAATTCAGCTAAAGTACTCATAATCACTGTCTATTGTACTAGCATTTGGCTAATGCCACAGTGTGCTGTTTTAAAGTCCATTTTTATTAAATGCCTTGCATGATGGTTGGAAATTGAGCAACCCTTGGGATGTGGAGCAACTCAATACATCACACTCATGGAAAAAATAAATGCACCCTCATTTTCTTATTGCTCAATTTTTAGACATATTAATATTGCTTTCCCTAATCAGCAAAATGAATAAAACCCTGATTTTCAACAAACCACCTTTTAACACCATTGTTCAAAATCATTCCAGCAGGTTATAACACAAGAGTGGTATTTCTAAAAAAAGTCCTAATATACACTACTAAGAAGACAGTCCTCAAAATATAGAATACCAGTATACACTGGAGTCCTCAGTCAGCTAGCTATAAGGGTTTTTCTCCCATGACCTTATTTTTGTATATTGTTCTACATACAGTGCAAATCCTTGAAGTATTTATCAGCTATTGCTGATGTGTATGGCAAAGGTCAATTACTTACTTTTTTCTGTATAGAGAAAATTTAAGTCAGCACAAATTCAATCAAAATCTTACAAGAAGGCACATGCTCAGCCAGGAACTAAGTGACAGAGTTAGAGCCCTAGCAACTCCTGGGACCCACATCTTTCAGGAACAGGGAGTGGCCGTCTCATCCCAGGAGGCGGACAGTACTCAGGTCTGACGCCTGGTCCAGCTGGTGCTCCGCATCCACACCCCAACCTCAGCGCCCCCAACCAAGAGCAACACTCCTGTGTCTCTGCCCACGTAGGACATTCAAAGCCTCATGCAGACACATAAACAGACTCCTCATTTTCTCCCAAGGACCACTCCAGAACCCTTCCGTGAAAGTTGTACATTTTAAATAAAAAACACAAAGTGTGTTGTTAGCAGTTTTGTTTTTCAGGTTTCTATACAGGAGAGTGCAGATGAATTCTTTCCCAGAGCCCAGGGTTGGACAGGCTAGCTGGGTGCCTGTGAATATGACTTCCTTGAACTCCAGCATCTGCATCTGTAAAATAGCAGATTACCTGCTTTATGGGGGTAATTAAGGTTAAAAAGAAATCTCATGCAGTGCCTTGCAAATAACAAGTGCTCACTCAATGTTCATTCCCCACCAGACCCACTCCCGTTAGGACTGGGCCTAGAGGGCACAAACGTAGCCCTTGCTGTCAAGTGTGTTGTCTGTCTGGACGGTGCCCTCCACGTGCATCCCAGGAATGTTACTTTCTTGGATACTAGCAGGTGATCCGTGGAGTCCCTGAGTGGGGGAGTTAGTGTCTGTGGTCAGATCAGCTCAGAAAATGCCGGGTTAAGTGCCTGTGTTCATGAATGCTTAGAAGTTTCCAACTGCTAAGGTAAACTGTGATTCTTCTAAGGGAGGGCAAAACGTGCTAACTTACCAGTTTGGGGTGGTAAAAACCCTTTTGTCAGGAACACTCATTAACCCGAAAGAACTAATACTCTGTGGAGCGCAGCATAGCAAATACTGGCCCAGGAACTGGGCTGACAAGAGCAGGGAGCAGGCACAGGAGCCTCAAAGGATAACAAAGATTTTCTTGTATCTTTCTGTGCCAGGGACAACTCATATGCAGCATGAGAGTGAAACACGCTCCGCGATTCACTGCAGAGCTGCTGGACAATTTTTTTTTTTTTATCCATGTGACTAAAAGTAAATTGTTCATTCTGTGAATACTACAGTGAATAATTAATTATAGAACCTGCTGCTTAAAAAACATGCATGATTTCCAAAAGTGCAGGGTTCACGTTAGTCAGAATATAATTAGCTGTGCAAAAAAGAATGTAATGTTTTTATACCTTTAATAGAGTGCTTAAAAACAGGTTTGGAGGAACTCGGGGTCATAGAAATTCAAACTTTTTTTTTTAAGATTTTATTTATTTATTTTTAGAGAGGAAAGGGAGGGAGAAAGAGAGAGAGAGAGAAACATCAATGTGTGGTTGCTGGGGGCCGTGGCTTGCAACCCAGGCATGTGCCCTGACTGGGAATTGAACCTGTGATGCCTTGGTTCACAGCCCGCGCTCAATCTACTGAGCTACACCAGCCAGGGCGAAATTCAAACTTTTTATACACAGTTTCAGATACATAATAAATAGCCATTTGAAAGGGCAACTTTAATGAATATTTGCTGAATACCTGATTTTATAAATAATACCTGCTGAATACCTAATATACATATATTTATATGTATCCTGAAATAGATAGATAGATAGATAATAGATAGATAGAAAAATCAGGTTAGTAAACGAGCAATGCTGATAGAAGGCATGCATGCCTTCAAACAGCCAATCATAGTGAGTCTACACTGTGAACATATATTTAGTACAATACAAAGGCTTGTGCTGGCTCTTCAGATGGTCACTGGCTTTAAGCATCTGCATGTCTGGAACTTTGACATGCTGCAGTATTTTAGTTTCAACTCTGCTTAGCAATGCTGTTACAGAAACCACTTTAACTAGGGCTCAGATGGGACAGAATACGTGTCAGTTGCCAAAGCAACTGCTCAGCGTGTGGTCTTGTAGGTCAGTTCCAGAGCAGCTGTGGTCTACTTTGGAGGAGGGTGAAAAGAAGGTCACTTGGATTGACTTAGCTTCCAGTCTACCTATCAAATGAGAGGCATTCAAATTAACCATGGTGATCCTGTGCACTCAGGAGGCTGAAGCTACCGCTGCTTGATAGGTAACTCCAATCCTATGGCAGGCAGACTTCTATGGTAGTCCCCAAGGTTCTCTCCCCTTGTCCACTCTCAGTATAACCTCCTTCTCTCAGATATTGACTATGAACATGATTAGTTTCACTCCCATGGCTAGGTTATATCATATAACAAAGGTAGAGGGTTTTGCAGATGGAATTAAGGTCATAAATAAGTAGACATTGAGTTAATAAAAAGAGTTTCCTGGGTAGGCCTGACCTAAGTAGGTGAGCCCATAGAAGGGACTGGATCCTTCCTGCAGGAAGAGATTAGGAGTAAAAGAGATCACCCCACCAGGAGAGAAGCAAACTCATGTTGTGGAAAATGCCAAGTAGCAGGAATGGCAGGCAGCCTCTACAGTCTGAGACTGACTAGAGTCCCAGAGCTGCGAGGAGCTGAATGCTCCCAACAGCCAGTGACCTTGGAAGAGGACTTGGAGTGTCAGGAGAGACCCCAATAGCACAGATACCTTGATTGTGGCCTGGCAAGTTCCCGACCAAACCAGAGGACACACAACTAACTGTGCCTGGACTCCTGACCTGAGAACCTGTGAAGTCATAAATGGGTATTGCTTTTAGGGGGGTTTGTTACACAGCCATGGAAAACAAATGAGTCATTCATCAACAACTGCCTCCTCAAACACGCTTCTTGAATATTTCTGCAACTACTGAGAAAGCAATCATACAGTGTTAGACCTATATGAAACCATCAAAATTTCCTTCTCACACTTTCACATCAGGAAAAGGAATCTGAGATGTAAAAAATATTATTGCAACCTGTTAAGGGTCACATGTCCAGCTAACAACAGAACCAAGACTAGACAAAGGTCATCTGGCTTTCAGTCTTCTGTTTTGTAAGCAAATGCCACCTAAGAAGTACAAAGTAGCCCAAAGAGAACCCCGTGTGTACTTTAGACACTTCCATTAGGTGGTTTTAATTGTCCATGTTTTCCAGTAGAAAAATAACTCCTCCAATAGGTTTGCTCAGAACAGGGAGCCAATTCCGTGGTGCACAAGTTAAGACAGATGTGTTGGACATATCAAACAGGAAGTCAATTCTGGGGTTACAATAATGGCATTCCATATACAAGCATTTCTGGCAGTGTCCTCCTGCCCAGGTGTTTTACAGGTTCCTGTAAACACACATCAGGGTCAGGTTATCTAAACAGAGAGCATTTCACATAACGGTGTGTTAACTGGGTAAACAGCTATTAGCTAGGTAACTGGGAGGACAAGAAGAGATTTCTACAGGACAATAAGGGTACTGCCTGCAATAGGTAGCTGTCCTTCCAGCAATGAGGGCACAAAGAGAAACGGTTCAAAGCATTAAAACTTACAAAGGAATGCTATGAAGCTGAAGCTCAGACATCTGAAGAAGGTCTGCTGGTGCAGGAAGGAGGGGTAGGGAGTGGGTATGTGAGCTTGGAGTAGACCCGTGAAACTGGGGTCCAGGTTTTACGGGAGGGGCTCCGGCTCAATGGAGCGAAGAAGCTTATTCTCCAAAGGCTTGGAAATTTCTAACTCAATTCAGCTGCTGCTACAGGAAGGTCCTGCTGTTGCTGGGATAAACAGTGAGGCTGGGACAACACCTCCAAGAACGACAAGAGACAGGGAGTTTGTGGGAAACACACACAAAGGAGCAAGTTTCTACCCTCCCTAAGCTTTGCGTCTCCCTCTAGTGTCTCATTAACAGAACCTAGCAAGGTGCCAGCCAGGAGCTAACATGTGGTTCCAGAGTCCCTCCTTGACTAGCATCAGACGTATAGGAGGGTGAGTTTGGAACCAAGAAAAAAACCTTAATAGATGACGCTCATGGTTTATATATAATTTTCCCTCTCCCTAGTTCCATTTCCCAAATCACCTGCCAATCCTGAAAATCCATAATAAAGTTTCCCCCAAAAAATGATATGAAGCTGGCAGAGAGCCCATGAAACTGCTACGAAACATAGACTGCCATCACAAAAGCAGCTGTCTCCACGACCTGCTACCTCTAAACTTACGAAGCATCCCAGACCTGAACGCCTTCACCTCTGCCCCAGCCACCGTGTCCTGAGCCCTCCGGGTGGGGCTGAGATTCCCAGGCCAGGAAACCACACTGGAAACTCCCCAGGAACGAGGAGACGCTGTCCTCCGTGTGACACTTGGTTGCACGTGCTCTCTAAGCCATGTTGCCTTGGGCTTCCGTTGTTTCGGAGAGAGCACAGAGGAACTGGCCCATTTTGGGGTGAGTCTGCCTCTCTCTGTCACCAGGACTGGAATCCTGGGCACTGGTCATAAAATTATCAGAACAGATAATGCTGCGAGACTTCATCTTTCCACCACACTTGTGCATTCTGACTTTCTCCCCACAGGGGGAATTGTATCTCACTCATCAGGGCAAGCTGTGCCAATGTAGACTTATGGGTAAGTCATGAGCACCTTTGAACTTAGTCTGAATCCATAACATTTTCCATTTAGGAGAGTTCCCTCTCCTATATGTGAAGAGTACTTTTGATAGGGGGCTTAAGACTTAGAAAATTTTAGTTCAAAATAAGTAGCCATAAATCTAGCAAGTAATGTGTACGTTAAGCTCTTTGTTTCAGAAACTACAGATAAGGCCCATCTGGCATCTGGGAGAAAGCGGCTGACCTGCAGCACTGACTAGGGATGCACAGCCTTGAGACATGGAACCTCCCTGCTGAGAAGAGGCAGGCAACTACCCCTCCCCCTGGGAGACAGCTAATTGCCAAGTGCTGCAGCTGCAGGCTTCAAAAACTTTCACCAATTCCTGTTTTTTTTTTTCTTTTCTTCTTTTTCCCAAACCCCCCTTATGAAAAGTCTGGCCAGAAAAAAGAAGGCGAGATAGGCTGTTAGGGTATGAATCCACCATCTCCTCAGATTGTCGGCCATCTGAATAAAGTGCCTATAAAAGATTCAATCAGTCATTGCTTATTGGGTTTGGCAGTGACAGGCAGCCCGAACGCCGGTGTCTTTTCCAGTTACACTTTAGAAGGTAAAATGGCATCATAGCAACGTGCAGGCTCTAGAGTCTGATTGCTTGGCTTTGAGGCTTTCCTGCATGTGTGACCTTGGGGCGGGGCTGATACCCTCTCTGAGCCTCAGGTTCCTCCTATAAAACAGGGTGATGACAGCAGTGCCTGCCACGTTAGACTGTTATGAGAATTAAATGTGTGATGTCGGCAGAGCCTTTGTAAGAATGGCTGGCACAGTAAGTGCTTTATAAATGAAAACTGTTATTTTGTATTCCTCAATGTCACCGTGAAAATGTAGCTGGATATTATGTCACCCTGTCAGGTGAATTCTTGCTTCAGCCGCAAGATCTTTTTTTTCATTCACCTGGAATCTAAATTTTGGAGTTCCTCAGGACTCTGTAAAGGGCTTGCTTTCCTTTTCCCTGGTTATTTTCTTGCCTAAATGATCTCATCCTTTATCATTTATGTGTCATCAACTCCAAAATGTATTCCTGCTACACAGACCATTGGTCCCGTCTTTAAATATACACATATCCCATCACTTACCTGAAATGCCCATTTTGATGGCTCATAGGCGTCTTCAACATAGCATGCACACAATCGAATCCCTAGAAGCCCATCCCTCCCTGAATCTCTCTTTCTACTCCTTCCCCTTTTTAGTACGTGGTATCATACACAGTCCATTCAGGTTCTCAGTGCAGAAATCTGGGAGTCATCCAGGATTTCTTTCTTTCCACAAAATTCTATATTCAATTCATGAATATTTTCTCATCTTTTTCTATTTTCTTTTCCCACCATATCATAATTATTTCTCATGGAAACTAATGCTTCTACTCTTTACCTTCCCATAATTCTTCTTCATAGTCAGGCAGAAGATAACTTTACAGTATGGGTCAGATCATGAGACTCTTCCTCTTAAACTCTCTGGAGGTTTCCCATCACACTGAAAATAAAATTCATGTTTCTTTCCATGTGGCTGATAATGGATCCCTAAGATACCACCTCTTCCCTCTGCAATCTTTCCATTCTTCCTGGGCATCTTTCAGTCCCTTGCATCCACTAAGCCCTTTCCTGACTTAGGATTCCTGATTCATGCCATTTCCTCTGCTTGGAACACTCCTTCCACCTCCCTCTAGCTGGCTCACACTGACCTGAGGTCTCAGCCTCAGTCTCAGCCCCTCGGACAGGTCTCTTCTGTCGAACGTGGGTTCCCTCACCAACCATCTCAGTCATTTTCTATTATTCTTTGCTATGCCATCTCTTTCCAGTAAAAGTATTTATAACAATATGTAAGTATTAATTATTACCTTTATGTAACATCGTCTCTTCCCCTGCAAGACTGCTCTGAATTCTTTTTTTTCTACCACTTGTGCTCTGCTACTAGCATAGTGCCAATCTCACAATGGACATTTTAAAAATATTACTTGAATGAATGAACATGCAGGTCTTTCTTATAAATGTGTTTTGGTCAGAACGATAGAATTAGCCACCCAGGTTAAAAGTGGAAGTAGAAAAATTCCTTCTGATGAAATGGTACAGCAACACATCCAGAATATTAAGTGTCATAAAAAGTTTAAATTTTATACCCCCCCTCCCAATTCCAGGTATAAGCAGACCATTGACAAGCTGAGCCATGAAGCATCACAGCTGATGTTGTCTCCCAGTGCCATCACCAGTCCCGCTTGTGTCTCAGATCATTCCTTCTTGGGAACAGCCAGCTCTCCCTGCTAGTTCTAATTATACAAGGTAAATTCCCACACTTACAACAGAGGCACACATTCTAGTCCTGGATCAATCAACAGCCACGTGCTTTAATGTTATTGTGAGAAACCATTCTAGATGCTAAAATAATCATTCCCAGTGGGTTGTGCCGAACTCATTGCCCTCTTTTATCTCGTGCCCAGCATGTGACCTTTATCATTTCACTTGGCTGAGGTAGGTCTCCAGTAAATATTTTTTAAAAGGTTGGAAGTGAAATCTGTAAGTAAAGAGTTTAAAGTTTTGAGTCTGTGTACCATACTTACTTCTACCCAAATCAAGGAACAGGCAGGGCTTATACATCTGTTGTTTTTGTGGTGAGGCATCTGTGCCTCTGATAAACCCCTGCCTGGAGGCATCTCCCCAAACAATATCCCATAAAATTTCTCATTCTCACCAGGACTATGACTATACTCCTTCTATTGAAAATAAAGTTTACTACAGTCTTCATGGCCCTCTAGCAACCAGTTTATCTCCCTCTTTCCCACCTAAGACAAATGCCGGTGTTTAGGAAAAAGTTGTATCCATTGTCATACATTCTGCTCTGCCCTCAAAACCCCTCTCCCAACGCAGCACAAACCCAATGACTGACTGATATGGGATATGACGACCTGGCCCCTCCTCCCAACTTTAGGCAACTCTGAAGGATCGCCCTAGCTTCCGCGTTCCCGGCACATCAGCTGAAGCCTTCGATAACCTCGCACCACAGCCCAGCTCCTCCCTCTGGCCTCTCCTGCTCCAGCTCCTTCCCTCCCACATGCCGTGAACTCAACCTGTGACTGAAGCCTTCAACATGACAGGTATCTTTTAATTCTCCTTCACATCACTCTTAACATTCGGATTTTTGCATGCAATTATGTGACTATTTGATGAATGTTGGTCTCCCCCATCAAGTCCTATGTTCCGTGAAAATAAGGACTGCATCATTTGTTGCTCACTATTAGTTCTCCAGGACCCAGCAGAATATATTTGACACATGCTATGTATTCAGTGCATAAGTTGGTTCTTACATTAGTGTGAAAATGAATAGATGTCTGATAATTCCTGACCAGGCATTTATTTCTTTGGATTAAGTTATTGGGTTTCCTAATTAAAATGCAATTGACCCTATATTTAATCAGTGCAAACCAGGTTGAGTGCATAAAGACATTTCTGTGGGAGGAAAGCTTTTAAGAATGGACTTATGCAAGATATGGAGGTGAAGAAAAGAGCTAAATGTTAAAGAAAGATCAAGCATCAGCATGATGTAGCAGCTGAAAGGGTTAAAAAGCATGACAGACCCAGCCTAACATGGATCTGAGGCCAGGCCTTATCACTTACCACCCGTGTCATCTGTCATAAGAATGCAAAGCATTCCAGTCGAAAAACAACAGGCGTAAAGTCAACTCACAATAAATATCGGTATCTTCTCCACATACTTCCTCATCCTCCCCCCTCTACTTCACAACTTCTGGGAAGAGCGCTGCCTGTGCAAGAGCCTTGTCTGAATATCCACAGAGGAAGAAAGCCAACTCCGAGATGTACCTTGGCCCCTTCGATTCTTTCGCTCTTTCTTTTTAAAATCATTCCAGTTTTAAGTTTGTTTCAGTAAGCCAGTCTTCGCAGAATCCTTGAGATGGTTGCAATTGAATCTGGTCAAAAGTAATGGACTGAAACAAAGTATCATGGCAAAACTATGCAAATCAACCAATACCTAAATCACACTAATAGGCTGACTTCTCACCCACTGCCAGCTAATTTACTTCTTGCTACTGGATATCGATTCTACTTAGAGTGGTGGGAAATCTGTCATGCTTAGGGTGCCATCTGCTCCAACTGCCAATGGAAGTTACTTCTCTCTTCCAAGGTCTGTGGGATGAGGGCACATCCTGTATTTTTTTGGCAGGCTTTTGAATGGTTTATTAGGTTCTTAGTCAACACTGAACAAGGAATCTAATCTATTTATTTTCATTATTTCTAAAAATTAACTAATTTTATATTTTCAATGAGGAGACCCCCTCAAATACAAATACAAAAACAATGGAGGAAGGGGGAGTGGTGGCAGAAGGACAGAAGCCTGTGGAAAAGATATCAGCACTGTAGACAACTCATCAAGAATCCAGTGTCTAAGACTCTGTGAGGCTACAGAGTAAGGGAAGGGGGATCACACAGTAGATAGATATCAGGTAGAGGAAATGGCCGAGCAACTTTCAAAGACAAGTATGTATCTGAGAATTTTAGACCAAGAAGGAAACTTCCCCCCAAGTTATGGGAAGTCTACTTCCTGGAAAACTAGAGACATGTCAGGTGCTGTGGCTGGTACTGTAGGAATTAAATACCATTTGACCTGAAGCACACATGCATGGGTGCTGTACTTTTCATTCCAGATCTTATGGAACCACGTAAGTGCAGGATCTAAGCAATTCAACCAGGGATGAAACAAGTCTAACTCCAAACAGTGAAGTCTAATGACCATGTTAACTATTAAGGAGGTTTAACATTATGTGAATTCATTTTTTTTTTTTTTTTTTGCTAAAGGCATATTCCTTTGAAGTTAACTCATTTGGTTTGAAACAAGTTTCTGATCCACAGGTTGTTAGACTGCACAACATTTTTTGTGGTATCTGTCAGTCTGAAGTCCACAGTGTAATTAGCTGATAACACCTAACCTAATTGTTTGGTGAATTTTTTTTTACATAGATATATTTAGAAGTGAAAATAATTCACCTGTTGTTAAGGCTATGGGGTTTTTGTTTTTATTTGAGACCTCATAAAAACAAGAAGTAGATTTGAAGCATGAGTAATATATTCAAAGTTCAGACACATGAGGGGGGATCGCCCCCAAAAACAGAATGATCTTCTGGAGGGTGGACCCTTGTAGTATAAGCTTCACCTGCTAGGTCAGTGTTCTAGAAACCCACCTGTACCACTGTACTAGCTGGTGTCATTGTGAGAGGCTGCATTTGGCTTCAGTGAATTTTTTAAAAAAGATTTTTAATGTGTTTGCCAATTTCATGATGTGTGATTTACAAGTTCACTTGCCCACACTGTGCTGAGTGTTCAGCAGTTTTTGACCAAAACCAGCATGACCCCTGTGCCCCACCCAATCTATTCACCCAATCTCACCCTGAGTGACTGTGTTATGTTTGCCAGGTGAAGAAAGACCTCACAGGGAAACATTTTGCTGATGTGGAAGAGGTGAAACAAAAAATGGCAGAAGCACTAAAAGGCATCAAAATTTTATCAAGATTTTCTCTCTCTGAAAGAGGATGAATTGATAGCAATCCAGTGCTATGTTACAAAGGAGGAGACAATTGCACATACATAACGTGGCACCCCAGCCTGCATTCTAGCCCCTTGCAATAGGACACGCTCAGCAGTACACTGCTCTTTGCCATGTGCAGTGTGTCCCCATGTGTAATGTGCATCCACAGGCCTAGACTTTCAGGAAAAAATCTTTTGGTTTGATTTTTTAATTCAATTTTTTATTCATTTATATTTAGATAATTGGGAAAGGAATTTTAGTAGTTACTTTTGGACATATTATGGTACAAGAAATTTTATGTAACACATAATTATGAAACACAAGAACAGATATAAGGTATTTTAGGTACTGCCCATGTATAATGCTCATCTTTATTTTTCCCTCAAAAATTTGGGCAAAAATGTGCATATTATACATGGCAAAATACAGTATGTTTTTGAATGGCCTTCCTGAACACATGTCTGCTATTTTAAGTCTCTAAACTCAGGGCCTTATAATGTCCCTGCATTTCAAATATACCACCTTTCCCGGTTTATTCATTTGTATTTTAGTAATATTTTGTTTGTTTATGACATAATAAACATCAATGAAGAAAGTTGAAAAAATTAAAGCCACTCACATTCTTCCTCACAGAAATAAGATCTTGGTGGATACACGTAAATCCTTTTCTATACATGCAGACCTATATACATAATGCTTATTTACAAATTGAGAATACACAGATAAATAGTATCACAATATACATTTTTCTTAATAGATGTATCTTGAAAATTTTCCTCAGAGAGTAAATTTTTTTGAGTTTTTGTATGTTTTTATATATTCATCAACAAATACTTATTGTCAGATGGTGAGATATGAAAAACAATATATAGCCTTCGCTAATTGGGGCAAAATTGGTGAAGGTGATCTAAAGACATGAACTTCCAATCATAAAATAAATACACAATAGTAATTTTCTACCCCAAACCCAAATGTTTACATTTTAACAGTTTTCCA
Source organism: Tonatia bakeri (assembly GCA_004024845.1). Taxonomy (NCBI): domain Eukaryota; kingdom Metazoa; phylum Chordata; class Mammalia; order Chiroptera; family Phyllostomidae; genus Tonatia; species Tonatia bakeri. The sequence continues at coordinate 104,216 of PVIA01001599.1, forward strand.
GAAGTCTTTCTAAGACCCATCCATTAGAGCCAATTGACCTTCATCTGGAAAAGCCCAACCAGCCCTGATGCCAGGTGGCTGTCATAGCCTGCTCGGGAGCACCTGCCCTCACTGCTAGAGAAGTTCCGTGTCCCTGAGTGTGTAACCAGACTATTTCTGGGTCCCGGCTTTCTGATTTTCTGTATTATTTTATCTCATGGCTATGTGGTTCTTTCCATTTGAAACAAGTGTTGAGAGATGGCACCTCTCTTTGCTGTGGTTATATGTCTGTCAGAATTCCAGGAAATCTCTGGTGACTTGGGGTTTTTAACAACCAGGTTAGAGGGGCTGCAGTAGAAACACCTAAGCCAGTCAAAACTCTGAGGCTGACAAAGTCATCCTACGTCTTATGCTACCCTACTGACATTACCATGCTTTGGATGATGAAGGAATATTCAAATTATCCTGTGTTGACTATATCTGTCTTTTTGTGTGTTTGTGAGAGTAATTGATTTTAAGATGTTACCCCATCTTACCTTAAAACCCCAGCTTGCTTAAGTAAAGAACAGAAAATATCTTTTTTTTCCTACTCTCCTAAACTAAATGGGTAAACAAAATGTGTCATATTCATACAGTGGAATATTATTTGGCCATAAAAGTAATAAAATACTGGTCCGTACTACAACATGGATGAACCTTGAAAACATGCTACATAAATGAAGCTAGTTACAAAAGACTACAGAGTATATGATCTCACTTATATAAAAATAACCAGAATAGGAGGATCTACTGAGACAGAAAGTTTATTAGTAGTTGCCCAAGTTTGGAGTGGATGGAGGAGTTAGGAGATGGCGGCTAAGGAGGGCAGGGTTTTTTAGGGGTGATGAAAGTGTTCTGAAATTGACTGTGGTGGTAGTTGTACAACTGGTTGAATATACTAAAAACTATTGAATTGTACACTTTAAATGGGTGAATCGTATGGTGTATGAACTATATCTCAAATAAAGCTATCACCACCCCCCAAAAAAAGGTACAGTGTGTGAGATACTTCTGGCCTCTAAAGGAGGAACCCCTGTGGTATGATACATGGACAAAAATGTGCTAATGTCCTTTGTGACCTACCCACTGCCCTTGCAAGACCCTTGTAGAGAACAAACCGCTGTCTGATAAGAAGAAGACAATCAAGTATTACCTGGGATCGCTGCCTTTGGTTTACAAGTTAGTGTGCTGAGTGGAAAGACAGGCCAGTTAGAGAATAAGGAAGCTAATAGCAAAATTTGCATGTGTCCAATGTCTTAGCACTGGAACTATAACTGAGCGAGCCACAACGTCTCTGCCCCATTAGGAAATCAAATTAATAATGCTGAGTGGGAAAATCACAAAGTAAAGTTAGTCAAATCTGCACCTCTTAAGGAATTATTGACTAAAAGAAGGAACTTCAAGGGAAAAAATTAAAATTTACCATACATTTCCTCAGCCTGGAAAAGTTCTGCCATTCTCAATTAAAGAGATTGCTTCAAGATGAGTGAAGACTTTCCTAACACCAGCTATGAATTACAAAGGCATCCAAAAGAACAGATGCCTCTGTAATTGGATGACAGGGGAATCTCAAAAACGCTGGGGATTATTTGCTATTATTTTATCTGCCATAAAACCAATTAGGCTATGCAGAGAGAAAATATTTAATAAGTATTTGCTGAACTGGAAAGGAAAGAGATTGTGAAACCAATTAAAAACAAGGCAGTATTTTTTTGTTTATCAAAACTTACTGGTGTCTGTCAAATCTGCACTGAACATTATGCAATTGGAATTGGGACTGCTATATAATAATCTGAGCTCTAAATGCTATGTGCTGGCTCTTTTCATGGGCCTCTTCCTTTGCAAAGCTGGGTCCCTCCCATGCAAGTAAAACTCCCCAATATTTTTCCCCCAAAATTGTGTGTTCTCATTGCATTTTAAATATCAACTTCCTGGTTACAGTTTAAAATATAATAAGGATATGCTATCTAACTCAATAATTATGTCATGTTTGAACACTTTTCTTTTTTTACAGTCAAACTGATGTGAAAAATGATTGGGAATAATCAGAACAAGAGAAGAAGATGAAACTAGAAAGGGAAGAGGGTTATAGAGAATAAATTCAATTTTAAATTTTATTTCTGAAAAGAGCCTTTAAAATTGAATACTTGAGGGGAAGATAGGTTTGAATTTTGTCAAGAACTGCTTGCCTAAACTCTTCTTTTTTTGGTGTTGCTGGTGTTGTTTTACTCTTTTCCTTCTCTTTTTTCTTTCTGTCTTTTATGTGTTAATACAATGTAGCTCCATCTGGACAACCATATTCAACCAGTACCCAATTTCTAATGATGTCTCCCGCATAGGAGCCTTCTACTTCAGCCTCATTCTTACCATCTTGGTTCAAGCTCTCAGCACTGAAACACCATACACACACATACACACACACACTCACACACACTATACTATATATATACTTAATATATATATTTCATTCATATATATATGAATGCATATATACACATATGAAATATATATATGTTTCATTTCCCAAGCTATGTCTATAAAGCCAGGCCTTTCCTAATGATTTTATTAACTGTAGACCCAAATAGGCTATGCACATAGTTAATAGGTACTTGTTGAATTGGAGGTAAAAGAGACTGAAATCAATTAAACTAAATTTGAAGATGAAAACAATAGGAACATAGAAAATCCACTGTCTGGCCACCAAAAATACTGCTCAGATCCACATTTTCCAATTCTATGGCTCCAGTACTTAAAGCCTGAGTCTATACTTGGACATAGATATGATACATTAAATTGCTTGGCATATCAGAAGCTTGGTTAATTAAAGAAGACTCAGAAGTATTTGCAGTAGGCCAAGTTAGTATTTAAGAAACAGGCAATTTAAAATGTTGGCTGGAAAATGAATAACATGGAAATTTTAGTCTTCATTGATCCAAGCCACCTTTCCCCCAAGCAATCATGTCATTAAAAATTAAGCACTCATGTTTTACTCAATTAATAACTAGAACAAATATTAATCACACTAATGACAGAATATACACATCAAGGGCTAACTGAATCTGGCACAAGTGATTGGGTAGCATTTGTTGGCTTAATTTACTTAAGTGATGGCTATTCCTGATCCCACCTTGTGGGCTTTGGAGTCCAATTCCGTAGATTCAGTTGCCTGCTCTACCACTTAGTGGCTATGTGATCTGGAGCAAGTATTGTTTTTGAATCCCAATTAAACACACACACACACACACACACACACACACACATACACACACACTTTAGCTACTTCACCTGAGAACCACGGATAAATAAAATTACATATAATTGTTATGAGGGTCAAATAAACTATAAATCTAAATTACCTAGAGTATCTGGACCAAGAAGTTTACAATAAATGGTAACAATTTTTATTACAACCTGTCTTCATTTGTTTCAGTGTTTGTTTTCCTACTTCTTCCTTGGTTATCATTTGGCCTTTCCCCAAAATGCCATTTTGAGAAATAAAATTGTAGATAATACACTGGTCTCATGGACAATTCTTGTTCCACAGCTGGGGTTATTACTCTATAGAGAATCAGACACATTAATAGAAAATCATCATACCAAACGTGGTATCATGAAGAAAGAAAGCAGTAGGTATGGATCGTTCTTTTGAGCACCTTAGCAGTTAAAGGAAGTAGTTTGAAGGAGAATAACTTGAAAGGAAAATTGTGTTCACTTAGAGATGCTTTATTCAGAAAGGGAAAGGAGCAAATGGAGAGGGTGGGAGGGAGAGAAGGGAAGATCACCGGAGAGGAGATAGAAATTAAAATACAAAGTGCAGAAAATGACTGATGGAGTAAGCTTCCAGAAAAAGTAGGAATGAATGAAATCAAGAATGCAGATGAATGGATTGGTTCTAGAAAGAAGGCATATATCTACCGAGAAATGAAAGTAGCTAATGCAGGAAGATATAGAGAAAATATTGGTTAGAGAAAGAAGCTGAAGAACTTAGCTGACAAATAAAATGTAAGGCACTTAGTTAAATTTGCATTTCAGAAGAACAAAGAATACTTTTTTAGAATAAGTAGCTTCCAAATGTTGCATGGGAAATAGCCATATATAAAAAAGTTATAGATACTTTATCTAAAATTCAAATTTAACTGGATTCCTATATTTTGATTTGCTTAATCTGATGACTCTGTGAAGAAAGTCACTTTTTTTTAGATTTCCTACTTTTTTATTGTTGTTCAAGTACAGTTCTCTGCCTTTTCCCCCCACCCCAGCCCAACCCCCCACCCGTCCCTACCCCCCTCCCGTTTCCATGCCCCCCTTGTTATTGTCCATGTGTCCTTTATAGTTCTTTCTGCAAACCCTTCACCCTTTTCCCCTGAAATTCCCTCCCCTCTCCCCTCTGGTCACTGTCAGCCTATTCTCTATTTCAGTGTCCTTGGTAATATTTTGCTTGTTTGTTTGTTTTGTTGATTCAGTTCCTATTAAAGGTGAGATCATATGGTATTTGTCTTTCACCACCTGGCTTATTTCACTTAGCATACTGCTTTCCAGTTCCATCCATGCTGTTGCAAAAGTGCATCTTTGCAAAGGTGCAGCATGTGTATCTTCTTTCTTTCTGCTGCATAGAATTCCATTGTGTAAATGTACCATAGTTTTTGACCCATTCATTTGCTGATGGGAACCTAGGCTGCTTCCAGCACTTGGCTATTATAAATTGTGCTGCTATGAACACTGGAGTGCATAGGTTCTTTTGGATTCGTGTTTCAGGGTTCTTAGAGTATAATCCTAGCAGTGGAATTGCCAGGTCAGAAGGCAGATCCATTTTTAGTTTTCTGAGGAAATTCCATACTGTTTTCCATAGTGGTTGCAACAGTCTGCAATCCCACCAACAGTGCACTAGGGTTCCCTTTTCTCCAAACCTCTCCAACACTTGTTGTTTGTTGCTTTATTTATGATGGCTATCCTGACTGGTGTGAGGTGGTGTCTCATTGTGGTTTTAAATTTGCATCTCTCTGATAGCTAGCAATACTGAGCATCTTTTCATATGCCTCTGGCACCATTAAAGTCCTAGAGGATAATATAGGCAGGAAAATCTCAGATATTTCATACTGCAGCATTTTCACTGATATGTCTCCTAGAGCAAGGGATATAAAGGAAAGAATAAACAAATGGGATCTCCTCAAAATAAAAAACTTCTGCATGACTAAAGAAAATAGTATTAAAAGAAAAAGAGAACCAACCATATGGGAAAACATATTTGCCAATGATACCTCAGACAAGGGTTTAATCTCCAAAATATATAAAGAACTCACACAAAGAAGACAAGCAACCCAATTAAAAAATGGGCAAAGGACTTGAACAGACACTTCCCCAAGGAGGACATACAGAGGATCCAGAGACATAGGAAAGTCACTTTTTACAATCTCTTCATACTCAGCAAAGTCAGCTGTGTGAAAGACTACCCAGAATAAAGAGGAGAAGAGATAAAGATGTGAAAATGCAAAGTTGTATAACAGGCATGGTGAGGAAGAGCACAGTGATTTACTCATGGTAGAATTTTTAAAGTTAAATGAGAGACACTGAGTTTCTATGCCAAATGTCCCTCTTCTCTGGTTTTGAGGAATTAATTAAAATTGAGTTCTTTTCACTTTATCTTCTAATAGGTCAACATCTAGCACTGCTCTTCATTCTCATTCTCCACATTTAATTCCCTTCTACGTTGAGCCAGAATTAGTTTCCTTGGTGCCTAAGGAAATAAAATTATTTTGGTCTCAACCCAGGTCCAAACAGTTCTATTTACCTTCTTTCCATAGTATATCAAGTCCTGATATAAAAGCTTCCCAGGATTCTTCCAAGAATCATTTTCTGTTGCTTCCAATTGAATTTTTTTCTGCCTAGAAAAGTTGCTTTCTTAACAAATGGCCACACAGACAACTTTCTTAGCCACCTACTTGATTTTGGTCAACTAACAAGTCCTCTGACTACAAGTTGGCATCTCTGTAGTCACGAGTATTCCCTCTTGTACTCATATTCTCAACCGCTGTATCACACAGTCTTAGATCCCGAGGGTTTCTAAAATCACACCCCCCGAATCTCCACCCCTAGGATCACCGCCTGGATGTCTAGGACACAGCATCAGTTTTCTTCAATATTTGCTGACTAATGAACCAGTCATTATACCCCATGATGCCAAACCATTATTCAGTAGCAGCTTTTTCATATATTAACTTTAGATTTAACTTCAAAGGAGAAACATTTAATAAGTTTCAGAAACTGTAGGTTCAGAATGAGAAGATACCCTGAAACTCTCAAACCTCATCATGGGCTATCTCCCCACTGGGATTACTCTCATGCAACATCCTAATTCAAAGTGAAATAGTTGGTAAAGTAGCCCTTAAGTGATTCATTTCTGAGAAGACTTTTTAATTTGGTCTAAAAGCACCTGATTCAAGCTACCTAAGGGTTCATTTTTATCTTGATAACTTCTGGGGACTGTTTATTAATGTTTATGTCAAACCTACAAACTATCATTGAACTATTCATGATGCATTAATCTTTTTAGATTAGCAGAAGTGTTGATTCATCAGAAAAAAACAGGCTTTTACTACATCATACTTTTTTCTTGAAAATCATAAGTTTTCAGGTCACATGAATACTGTTCTCTGTATCATTTTTCAGCTGAAGGTCTAACTTGGAGACATGCATTCAAAGAACAGTTTTAGAGTGCCTTTTAAATCTCTAGCCAAATGTCAAAACTCCCCTCAGGCTTTCTGAGAGGAAATAAAATAACGATTTTTAATTGTATAAACTATATGCCAGTTTTAAATATGTAAAACATTAGTTATGACTGAAAATCAGAGCCTCAGGAAACACAGGTAGAAGATAGAAACGAGGTGACACCAGGTTCTCAAATTCTGCATCTGCGCCCATGAGCAGTGGTGCTTCTCCGGGCGCACTTAGGTGCCCTGCCATGAAAATCACATCTTCCCCACTTGAGGGAAACAGCCATGTGGGAAAAATAAAATATTTCAACTCTAAGTTAATTTTTCTCATATTTGCATGTGGGTGCATGTGCGTGCAAGGTGGTGGAGGGGAAAGAGAGAGATACAGAGAGATAACTATCTGGTATCAGCATCTACTCATATATATACTAGAATATAGTATAGATCATTTAATTCACATGAAATTCTATTTGCATTTACGTAAATCAAGCTATCAGCATTTCTGTTTCTCTGGAAAGAACTTAACACATCGCAGGATCTCTGCAATCTGAACACTTGTTTAAAAAACTGGAAAGGGCATAGTCAGGGGCTGGAGACCTAGGTTTTACTCCCAGGTTTGTGTCTCTTTCATGATGTGATATGATTAGTAAGTTCGTGCATGTCTATGGACCCTAATTTCCTCAAATATAAAATAAGGAGTTGGCCTAGATCACTAGATTTTAAACATTTCTTAAGAAAGCTATTTTAAAACAAAACATCACCATGAAATAAAAACAAATAAGATAAAAGGAAAACATCTTTGAGTGAACAGTGAGGGTGAAAGGGAAGACCCCAAAATCATCCTCAGACTGTGTATTGATGGTGCTCAACCTGTACACCGAGAAAACCCACACAATCTGTATTGCTATAGATTATTATTCTTATTTTAACTATGGGATCAAGCAAATCCTAAAACCCTCTCCAGTTTATCAAGGAATTATTTCATTCAATGCAAATACACTATAATAAATGTACTACATGAGAGTCTATTGAGTTAATACAAACATAACATGCACTTTAAGGCTCAACATTAGGGCAAATATGAAGCCCTGGAGATGCCCTACAAGCATGAGAGTGAATTGCCGTTACACTGAAGAGAAACTGAATCGGTCGGATGTGATAGGTGAGCCACACACGGTAGGTAACCCCGGAGTCGGCCACAGCGGAGGCTTTGGCCTGGGAAGACCACAAGACAGCAGCATGAGAACGAGCAGATTGCCTCTAATGTTTGTGGGGCCCTGGGAAGACTAAAAAAAGGTCCACATAACATATATCTGAATATTTAAGAGTTTGTAATCAACATTGTAAGTTAAAAGTACACAAATAGCTATGCTTTCCCTGGAGGTGAGAATTTTCTCAACAATTGTTGAAAATGGCGGTAATTTTCAATAACACCCACATCAGTGGTGGTCAGTAACTATGACCTTCTGGCTGCCCCTCCCCCACCATCATTCCCATAGATCGGTCTACATTTACAAAGCCCTAACACTTCCATTAAACCCCTTCATTTCCATATTACTCAGGGGGACTCTATTTTCCTGACTGAACCCAGATTAATACGATGTTGGCATAGAAAGTTTCTAGGATAATAGAATCTTAATAAAAACCTAGAATTAGTTCTCCCCTTGATTAAATGTAAAGACAATAATTACATAAGTTTGGAACACTGAAAGCACTCACCAGACTCCTCAGGGTGCACTCACCTAAAGTATTTATAAAGGCATATGGTACAGCAGAAGAATGCAAACAGAGAGCATCAGGGACGCTAGAGACTTTCCGGGTCTGTTTGCCAGGTTCCTGTCCCAGCTGCACTGGGCGAGCCTCGTTTCAGTATTATGAGCCACCATAATGGTCTGGGTATGTCTCAGGATTCTTAATTTCAGGAAATCTTGGGCAAAAGTTTCCAGAGGGGTTTTCTATACCCTAGTCACCACACAGACAAAGTCAAGCTATGTAACTGAATAAACTATGTGTCAGTCATCAATCTGCATATTCCTAAGAATTGTTAAAAAGCTGACCCTGGCCTTCACAGAGGACATTTTGGACTCTCAATAGCACATTGAAAATCACTAGCAAAGCTATCTCATCTGTATCTTGCCTGAGTGTCAATACCAGACTTCTAGAATTTCCAGAGATAATCAGAGACTTGCCCTAGTCCAGATGTAAGGTAACCATGTTACAAAGACCCCAGTGGCACCAGAAAATGAGATACTGGGAGTGCATGACACAGACTAGCAAGAACCACCGAGATTAATTACTGCCATTGTCAAGGACTTAAAAAATGTGCAGGAAGTTATTCCTAACACATACCAAATCAACTCATCTATTTGGACTATGCAGAGCCCAGGTGAATCTTGGAGAATTACACCGGATTATCATAAATCAATCAAGTGGCGACTCCAATGGCAGCTGTTACTCCAGCAAACCCACACAACCCCGAGTACCTGGTGCGCAGCTACTAATCTGGTGATTTTTTCTCTCTCTTTCTATTCCTTTAACAAATAAAGGGCTAGCAATACATGCCCTCTGCCTTCTTTCAGGAACATACACACTTTCCAGCCTACTGTTTTAATCTACATGATGAGGAACTTGGATCTGCCCATTCCGCAGATCATGACAACAGCTCACTGCCACGAATAACTGACCTGGCGAGTGGAAAGTGAGGAAGACCCTCGATCAGTAGGATTCAAAGGGCTGTGTGCACACCAGTGAAGGTGTGAAAGCTGTTTGTTGCCAGTTTGCGATGAGCTAGCCTAGGAATTTAGAAAGTTTATAGTAATTCGCAGCATAATTATATCTGTTGAAGCTAAAATTTAAATGTTTAAACTTGTATCTTCTATGCCCTTATCATTTTATCTTTTACCTATCCACTTTTCCTGTATCTACAAAAGTAACAGCTTGAAATGGATTGGAAATTTTAAAAGAAAAGAATACACGGCATGGGCAGTGTGAGAGGTACTGTCCCAGAGCAGGGATCAACTGACTACCAGAAGCCTGTTTTTACGTGGTGTGTAAGTCAAGAATGATTTTTCACATTTTTAAATCATTGTAAAACTACAAAAAAAAGAAGATGTAATCATGTTATATATTCTGCAAAGCCTAAAATATTTTACTATCTGGCCCTTTACAAAAAGAAAAAAAAATGTTTCCAACCCCTACCTAGACAACCTGGTGAAGCACATATGGAACAAAGCATAAAAAATTATACCCTCAATAATTCAGGGTTCCGCAACTTCAGTAAAGTTTCTACAGTTCCAGTGCAGGTCAATATATCAGCTCTGAGATAAGGGATGGTTGGCACCTACTACCACCAAGAAAAGAGCACAATGCTTATTGGGCCTCATTGAGTTTTAAAGGCAACATGTGCCAGATTGGGGCTTGAAAGTTGCTCGGACACATTTACCAACTAACCTGTAGGACATCTTGTTTTTAGTTGAGTCCAAAGAGCAGGCCCTGCCAGGGGTCCACATGACTATACAAGCCTCTCTGCCACTTCTGCCACATGATGCAGCAGCTCCAGTGGTCCACGAGGTATCTCCAAGGGGTGTGGAGCCTGTGGCAACAACCTGGCAATGAATCATCATGCAGACCTTTGGATTCTAGCTAGACTCAGTCATGCCTCTTCTGCAGAAGAACCCCCATGGCCCCGAATGACTGACCATGAGCCACAGAGTTACTATGCAACCTGAACTGCTTATCCTAAGCCAAGTGTCATCTGAACTACCAAACCATAAAGATGGATGTGGTGGCAGCAGTCCATCATCAAGTGGCAGTGGCATATGCAGCACTGGGCTCTGGAAATTCCTGAAGGCACCGTGAGTAAGTGGCTTAGACTCTCAGGTACCTACCCCTATGCACGGCCTCTTCTCCCTCACTTCACACACAGCATGGTGAAGACCCCCTATGACCAGTTCACTGAGAAAATCACTGGCCGCGATTTACAAACAATCCCAGAGGTTCCTCTAAACCACCCAGAAAATGAGTAGCAGTAGTTATCCCAAAGGGGAGTTAAGCAACATCCTCCCTGTAGGTAGAATTGGAGCAGTTCTTCAGTGTGCCTAAAAGATAAAATTGTCTGAAAGACAAAAGCATAAAGCTAAACTTATTTGTGTTTACACAAATAAGTAAGCTGTTGCTTACAATGTAGCTAAAAGACCATGGATTTTAACAAAATAAGATTAAAAATTGGAAAGGTTGCTCTGGAGAAGAGGTATGTGGATGGATCTTTCAGAGTGGGCCCAAAGTGCAGGATGTTTGTGTCCCAAGTAACTACAGCAGGGGACACAAAGAGGAGGCTTCAACAATTAGACAGACAAAATGTTCCATCCTGTGAATAAGCCACCGAGCAAGAGTCGTGGAAATCACATAGAGGCTCAAAAATTTTCATGTACCACAGCCAATGTGGTTATGCCCATTTCCAAGGCAGCAATTTGTCAGCAACATAAACACTAAGTCTGTGTCCCCAGGAGGCAGAAAACTATCTTAGGGCAAAGGGATTATGGGAGTAGAAGTGGGAAGGGGGAATAGCAACTATGGCCATGTGACAAGTTTTTGGGAAAAAAGGCTAGCAATTGTCTACATGTTATTTATTCTTTGATATGTATATATTGATATTTGCATAAACTAACCTTCCCCTCCAACCTCCACTATGAAATATGAAATATGCTTATATCAGTGGAGTCTGTATTTCAATACTCAAGCCATGGAATATCAGAAGTGGATAGAGTGTCATGGGAACCTCTGTGCCTTCCCTTTTAGATGAATGTGTCTGAACTTGTATCAAGGCTAGTCACATCATATTAGTTGGAAGTAAGACATATATTTGTATTTATTCAAAAACTGAACACAGGGAGAAGTGCAGAGTTGATAAAGGGACGAATCTGGGTGAATTGTCTGTTGCCCACTCAGCATCTCATCTCTCCCCTCCTTCATGGAGCAGAGGAATAGCCAGAAAGCAGGATCGCCTGCTTTGTCTGATTCCAGATTAGAGTCTGCTGATGAGGGAAACTCTTGAGATGTTGTGCAGGCAGAAGGGAGACGAGATCATTATTTTTGGTAGACCACAGTCACCAGAGCCATGGATAGATGGCGGATATTCAGTGACTTCTCCAGCATTCCAGATGCACCCACTGTTTTGTATAGTCTGGCAGTTGGTAGGGACTTTTCCAGAGATACTGAGACTGAAGCTGTTTTTCTGGCAGCCTTTTAAGAGTCACATGCTTTAGTGCTTTAGGCTGAGGTCACTAAATGACTGTTTCCCTGACCTTGCCACCTCACACTTCCTAACATTCACTATCTCAGCTCTTTCCACAACCCTGTAAACGCTAATGCCTCTAATCAACACTTTCCCATAATACGTAGAGTGGCTCTGTTTTTCTGACTGAACCCAGATTGATACAAATTATTTGACTTCTCCTGGAACTTTGTGCTTTTGCCACTGGAATTCTCTCTGATTTCCAAAACACAGCCCATCTGTGACATTGGCAGCAGTACAACTCACAGACTTTTGTGGCAGTTGGATCTGATTACCTTTTGTTGTGAAAATAAAGGGCAAGATGTGCGGAAGTGCTTCTCTGAGGTCTGAATGGTGTGGGTCAAGAGGCTGAGTGTTTATGGTTTCAGACCACACTGTGCCTGTACTGAGTCCTGGATCCCAAGTGACAGAAATAACCATATGTTCTTAAATAAATGTAGGGCGTGTGTTTGTGTGTGCGCGTGTGTCATACACAGTGCCCTCTAAAATGCAGGGTCTAGAACAGGGGTTAGACTCACCCCAACCTAAACACAGTTCCAAGAGCAAGAGTCATCTGCCCGGAAAGACTATGAAGAGAACTTAAATATTAAAGATGCTGTATCTTCTGGTCTGCATGTTATCCTCACTTAAAAGTTGACACAGTCAGAAACTGGAATGTATTGTTTACATATTTACATCAAGTCAGTGAAACACACGGAGTGATTCATTCATGCTGTTCCACAAATAAAAGCAACAGACATGAAATTAGTCACAAGAGCACCAAGTCACACTCTCTCCTTCTATTACTCGTGTCAAAAGTTCAGAGGAATACGCTATTATGCCCTCAGGGTGATTCACTGGATGTAAAAACAGATCCACAAATTGTTTTAAGCCTTTTAGAATGGTTCATCAGAAACACTTACAAAAAATATACTCAGAATGGCCAGCTGAGAAACCAAGTGACTGCACCCTGCAGAGTCTGGGACATGCCCTAGTGAGTCAGTGTTATCTAAACCCTTACAAAAGGCATCAGTTGCTGTCCCAGCAGTAAAGAAGATTTCAGATTCATTTTAATCCTAAAATTAAAAGGATAGAAAAGATGCTAAGAGATTTTCAAGTTCATCAAGATTAGACTCAAACTGCTCCAAGGAGAACAGAATCCAATTCCTTTAGACTCTCTAGGGAAGGAATATTCAATGTCCTCGGCTACCATTCTCACTGTTGGGTACCATTTGAATTCTTAGATGTGACTCTAACTTAAATCAATTATGTTGCTATTTCCTGTCCTTTATTCCACAGTAGATAAGGATGGTTTACCTCCCCTTTGTCAATGAATGCTTCTCAAAGCATTTAGATATATGTATATAAAACACATATGTGACATTGAAGCCTAGGTCCATTTCTTCAACAATCAATCTATGCACACCTCCTATGTTACTGTTGCTGTGTGAGAGATTGGAAAAACAGAAAGAAATAAAAGTAGCGCATAATTGAAATTGTTAACCTAAACACCACCTTTAATTTTCGTAACTCTTTACTGTTCATAAATTGCTTTAATAGTCTTAATGGCATGTCATAAAAATCTTCTAATATTTTCCACAGTTTCTCTATCACCAATATGACCCAAGATATGACAAAGAGGTGAGGGGTCTTGGATCCTATCCTATATCTTTCTGTTCTTTGTCCAAGGCTCGCTCTTCTACTTTATGAACATTGTTATCAGTGAAACCCTTTCTTCAAATGAAAACTGAATCGATGATGCAGCATATTTGAGATACAAGTCTGGGTCCATGCCACATTTAGTCACACCAGGCACCAGTCTTCCCATGCAACATATCCCATATATTCATTATTAAAAAGACACACGTACCCAAGGTTTAGAAACTATTATAAGCTTCCTGAACATTATAGGAAAATAAAGGAGAGAGTGTAGATCTCTCCTATGACTCACTAAAAATTGCATGAGACCGTTCCCACGGTTTTTGATGCCCCTTAGCCAATTAGTGGCCCCTTCTCTCTTGTATCTACCATTCCCTCTTGCTTTCCTTTAGCTTCCTCTCCTTTGATGCAGTCATATGCACATGGCCACTCTCTAACTCACACTGCCCACAGGTGATCCTCACTACTCCACACAACTCTCCCAGCAGGGGGAGTCCATTTTCCCCCAGGTGCCTTACAGAAGGGTTATTTGGCTATGAGTAACAAAGAAAGAGCCTCAAGCTTCCTGAAGCAAAAATCAGAGTCATGACTGAATCAGAAAGTAGAAAACCAGGTCACATGGTTTCTTGGCAGTTTTTCCAAGCCCTGACTCAGTGGCTATCTCTTTACAATCACCCTCTGCAGAAAAGTTTTCTCTGCTCTTTCAGCAGGATTAAAATTCCGCATGGTTAGCCAGACAGCCACTTGAATTCCAAGCACCCAACAGAGACTGATAACAGTCCCCACATCCTGTGAGAAGAAATCTGGCTGACCCAGCCAGCATACACCAGCCAGGTCTGACATCCTGTAAACCATGGCCAAAGGCATGTAACCAATTCTCTACCTAGCAGAGGTGGTACAGATACACTCTCAGGAAGGGGCCTTGGATACAACTGGTAAATTGGCTAAACATACACATAGGTCATCATTGAATGCCTATATTGCTGAATTTGAGAGGTCAGCATTTACCTACTTAGACAATCAGTGAACAGTTCAGTCAACAAATACAAGTTTCTGCTTTGGAAAAGGCTCCACGGAGAAGAAACAAAGACCCAAACCTGTAACCCATGCAAAGCAGTCTGTCTGGCAGACAGTAGAGTGTATACACAGTTGAGATGGAGCACAGTGTTTTTCCCATGAGAATCTACTGGTGTGTTCATGCAACCCCACAAAGTTTTTATGATGATTTTTAAATATTATATTTCTATTTTTGTTGAGATTCTAAAAGTATAGTCGTATTCTGGATTATCTAGATAAATACTTAGTGACCATGTTCTACCATAGACTTTCATTGCTTAAGTCTGATTAGTGTTTGTGCCTAAGGTGTGAAATGACCACCTAAAGTGGTAAACACTTCTACTTTGAACTGTTTAGTGAAGTGTTTCTTACATTAGAATTCACACACATCTTTGGGGGACTTTGAGGTTTCTCAAGTTTAAAAAGCACTGATATAAGGAGAAAGTCCATAAAGTGTTGTCATTTATTGAACCCCTCCTATGAACTCCATCTTTTTAAAACCTTATAAAGTTTCACTTAACCCTAGAATAATCACCTGAAATTGGCATTATGACGCTCATTGTGTAGGCAAGGAAACTAAAGCTTATAAAAGCTAAGTGCTCTA
This sequence comes from Tonatia bakeri, assembly GCA_004024845.1. Classification (NCBI taxonomy): domain Eukaryota; kingdom Metazoa; phylum Chordata; class Mammalia; order Chiroptera; family Phyllostomidae; genus Tonatia; species Tonatia bakeri. The sequence continues at coordinate 119,535 of PVIA01001599.1, forward strand.
TCCAAAGTTCACAAAGATGGTCAAGCTGGAGCCGTAATGATAATCCAAGTATATTTCAGACTATGTCATGTATGCCCTTTCTTCTATATCATGCTGACTAAGCAGAGGGAGTGTTAAGCTGCTTAATTCCTTACTTTCATTTCTGGCATCTACATACAATTGATGGGAGGTCATTCTGGCAAAATCAGAAAAGCTGAAAAGAATGAGGTATATATAGGGAACAGAGATCATTTGAATCTAATAAATGTAGTGGGCGTGAGAGTAGGATTGCCAGATTTAGCAAATAAAAATACAGAACACCAAGCTAAAATTAAATTTCAGATAAACAATGACTCATTTTTATAATGAGTACTGCCCACACAGTATTAAGGATACCTTCCTACTAAAAAATTACTCATTTATCTCAAAGTCAAAGTAACTGCTCATCCTGTCTATTATCTGGCGACCCCACTTGAAAGGAGGTAGTCAGGCATGAGTGGGAGGGACAAAGAGTGTTGGAGATAAACAGAGCCGAAGGCTGTCAACTAAGATTAAACTTTATTCTTGAGGCAGAGGGGAATCATTTGGAGTTTCTGAGAAAAGTAGTGACATGATCAGATTAGTGTTTCAGGAAGATTAATCTGGCTGAGAAAGGTAAAAACAAGTTAGAGACATGAAGTGTTGGAGGTAGCAATTCAGAGGAGAGAATGAGGGCCTGAATTATGCTAGGGGCACAAGGACAGAGGTGCTGGGGCAGCTTGGAGTGATGTAAGAGAAAGAGCATCATCAAATTAGGTCATCTCAAATTGGCTAGTGAAATTTGCCCATCTGGATTTGTAGAACTAGCAAAAACCTCTGAAAAAGAAATAATTACCATTCTCAATATTTTGCAGAATCAGGAGGTCCCACATTCGCACACAAATAAACCAGGAGAAGCTGGGGAGTGACACAGACTGTGCAACCAAGGGTCCCAGCACCAGGAAATAAAGTCTCAAAACACTGATTGAAAACACCTGTGGGGGTTGACGTGCCGGGAGAAACTCCCAGCCTCAAGAGAGTTCGTTGGAGAGACCCACAGGGCCCTAGAATGTACACAATCCCACCCACAAGGGAATCAGCACCAGAAGGGCCCAATTTGCTTGGGGGAAGCAGCGGAAGTGACTGGAATCCAGCAGAGAGTGGAGCAAGCACCATTGTTCCCTCTCAGACCCCTCCCCCACATACAGCGACTGGGTTGACCTGCCCTGATGAATACCTAAGGCTCTGCCCCTTACTACATAGCAGGCACATCAAGACAAAAGAAAAATGGCCTAAGTGAAAGAACAGATCAAAGCTCCAGAAAAAATATAACTAAGCGACAAAGAGGTAGACAACCTATCAGATGCACAGTTCAAAGCACTGGTGATCAGGATGCTCACAGAATTGGTTAAATTTGGTTGCAAATTAGATGAAAAAATGAAAGCTATGCTAAGTGAAATAAAGGAAAATGTACAGGGAACCAATAGAGATGAGAAGAAAACTGGGATTCAAATCAATGGTGTAGACCAGAAGGAAGAAAGAAACAACCAAACAGAAAAGAAGGAAGAAACAAGAATTCAAAAAAATGAGGAGAGGCTTAGAAACCTCCAGGACATCTTTAAACATTCCAACATCCGGATTATAGGGGTACCAGAAGGGGAAGAGGAAGAGCAGCAAGTGGAAAAGTTATTTGAACAAATAATAAAGGAGAACATCCCCAATCTAGCAAAGGAAATAGACTTCCAGGAAGTCCAGGAAGCTCAGAGAGTCCCAAAGAAGTTGGACCCAAGGAGAAACACACCAAGGCACATCATAATTACATTACCCAAGATTAAAATGAAGGAGGAATCCTAGAAGCAACAAGAGATAAGGGGACAGTCACCTACAAAGGAGTTCTCATCAGACTGTCAGCTGATTTCTCAAAAGAGACCTTACAGGCAAGAAGGGACTGGAAAGAAGTATTCCAAGTCATGAAAGACAAGGACCTACATCCAAGATTGCTCTATCCAGCAAAGCTTTCATTTAGAATGGAAGGGCAGAGAAAGTGCTTCTCAGATAAGGTCAAGTTAAATGAGTTCATCATCACCAAGCCCTTATTATATAAAATGTTAAAGGGACTTATCTAAGAAAAAGAAAATAAAAAACATGTACAGTAAAATGACAACAAACACAACTATTAACAACCACACCTAAAACAAAAACAAAACAAACTAAGCAAACAACTAGAACAGGAACAAAACCACAGAAATGGAGAACACATGGAGGGTTAGCAACAGGGGAATGGGAGGAGGAGAGAGGGGGAAAAGGTACAGAGAATAAGTAGCATAGATGGTAGGTAGAAAATAGACAGGGGAGGGTAAGAATAGTATGGGAAATGTAGAAGCTAAAAAATTTATAGGTATGACACATGGACGAACTAAAGGGGGGGAATGTGGGTGGGAGAGGGTGTTCAGGGTGGTGGGGAGTGAAAGGGTGAAAATGGGACAACTGTAATAGCATAATCAATAGAATGTATTAAAAAATAATTAAAGTAAATAAATAAAATCTTTTAAAAAAATGCCTCTTGACCTGTTTCCCCCACATTTGGATGGTGTTTTTCCCAAAAACTATGCAAACATCTCAGACTCAATCCTGAGTTCCTGTACTAAGCGCATGAAGTAGTTTTTCAGCAAGACAGTGAACGTAACATAGACACTCGAGGGGCATATGATGGATGAAAGACAGCTTTGAGCTGCCAGTGGGAAGGAAACACAGAAGAAAGCTGAAGACTGCAGCACACCAGAGAGAAACCTTACCTTTGGTTGTGTTTTAATCAAGCATGGAGTTTACCTTTTCCCCAGGACGGCAATGCTTTCCATTTGGGCACTGTGGTTTAGGGTCACAAGTTACCTCCAGAGGTTATCTAACTCATCCATCATGCACAGTCTCCAGTAGTCACATGGGTGTCATCTAGATGCCACACACACTGAAAAAGAATAGAATGTCTAGCAATTTTAGAATTTATTAAGAACCCCTTTTTTAAAGGTATTCAGCTAACATTTTTTGAATGTCTACTGTGCTCTGAAGCAGGGTCAGCCAATTAAAGCCCCTAGGCCAAATCTGGCCTGTCACCTGATATTTATAAATAAAGTTTTATTGGAACACAGCCACACCTATTTGTTTAGTTGCTTTCAAGTCTCCATGGCATGAGAGATCCCATGTCCTGCAGAGTCGACAAACTTTCCTAGGGAAATAGATAGTAAATATTTGAGGTTTTGTGGGGCCATTTGGTCTTGGTCACAACTTCTCTATTCTATGTTGTAGAGCATAAACAATCTTAGACAACAGAGAAATGAATGGCCATAGCTATATTCCGATGCAGTGTTATTTATGATAGCAGGGATTCAACTTGCCACCATAATTTGTCACCCTTGGGTCTACACTTTAAAATGTTTCTGGGTGTTATTTCTAGATAAATCAATAATAATTTCCCCAAAACTAACTAATATTGGCTCAGTGTTTTTATTTCTCTCCACTAGTGTAGACACAGTGGTTGATAAAACATATTTTATTTGTTTATTTTTGTTTTTTTTCATTGGATGACATTTATATTGGATATCACAATTTTAACAGGTAACAATTAAATCTCAGGTTCATTTTATTCTGTTTTGTTCTCATCAAACATGTATTTTATTAGTATATTTGTTGTGAAGAGAAAACTTTTATACACTTCTCGAATTCATTTGACTAGAGACATTTTGTGGTACTTTGTTTTGTTTTTATTTCAAAATACACTTGGGTAAAATGGGATCTTTAACAAAGTTTGGATGTAGGCTCTGCTGCATGACGACCAGTTTTTGGTAGTTGAAAAGGAAAATACACCAGCATTTAGAAGGCACAGTCTCAAGTTACCCATTGCTACAACTGGGTGATATCCATTATACATGAAACAGTAATTTAACAGTAAGAATCCAATCAGATGCAGAAACCACACCAGTTTTTGTTGTTTTTTTTGGGGGGGGGGTGCGGATTTTAATATCAAGAATTATTAACTAGCACAAAGGCAATGAATGTTTTACTAGCAAAAGGTAAAAGAACACCAAAGAATACAAGAAAAGCAGCCACTACCAGCAGGGCTGAAAGGAGTACCCAAGGGAAGAACAGACTCCTCAGAGGAATGAACCAGGGCTGAAAGTCAGACTTTAGTGCCAGGTGTGGCTATGGCCCAGCAGTTGGCCAAGTTTACTCAGCTCCTGTAGGCTGAAGCCAGCAGGGGAAAAACCAACCACTCCTGTAAGATTTGCATGAAAGTCACCCACTGGGGTACAAACAGGACTGCTAAGAATTCAGGTGGGTACCTCACACTGGGATCCTGGTGAAACTAGCTAGGAAGACACCAAGCAGAAACTAGAACAAATGTCCCTCTGGCACCCTCTACTGACAAGACCTAGCATTTGTAATTGACCTGAATAATAACTGTTTTGCTAATCTGGCCTTCAGAAGCATTATTTAGTTAGTACACTCACTACTAGAATCGGTGTGCATACCTGATGTCACCGATGTACCAAGGAGCTACTCTAAACCCTGAACATACACTGGATTTAGTCGATGTCTGTTATTGCCTGCTTGTTTGTGTCTCTCCAAAATTATCACTGCCATAAATATAAAATCATGCCATAAAGTAATTCACCTTAAGGTATAGAAAAGTGCCCACCTTTGATCAAGGTACCATCCCATTTGTCTGCTTCCTTTTACAGCAAAACAAACACTTGTCTCTACTCTAAGTCCCTTCCTCATCTATCATTTTCTCTTTGATCCACTCCAATGAGGTTTTTGTTTTCGTCCTTCTGCCGAAATAACTCTTATAAAGGATATTTCCTCCATTTTGACAGTTTCTATTGTCTGTTTTAGTTTTTATCTTATTGCATTTCTCAGTAGCATTTGGCATTGACGGTTATTCCTTCCATTCAGAAACACTCCTTCACTGTCTTCTGAGCTCTTATACTCCTCGTTTTCTTTTTATTTTTTCCTGTCTCTTCATCATTGTTCCACCCAAAGGACCTCTGAATGAAGGGTTTTGTCTTGTCTATCTGTATTCCCAGCACCTAAAGCAGAACCTGGCACATGATACCACAAGCCCCAGAATGGAGGTAACAGCTGCAGATGGAAAATTTAGTGAAGACAATGAAAGTAGTACCTTTAAACTGGACCTGAAAAAATGGATAGGATTTCATCAAATATTTTATTTTGAAACATTGTGGAAATTAATTCAGAGGAAAAGGTACTAGCAAAGATGCAAATTAATGAAGGTAGCCCTCTTGGGGGAAAAATGATCTTTTCACTGACTTAGTGATGGGATAATGTGCCTCTGGTATCCTCTACATCCTAATATTGTGTGCCACAGGCTGGGGACCTAAATTTCTAGCCCAAGGATTGATCCTACTTGCTGTGTCCACACATGGCATAGAGGGCTAGAATGCAATGTGTTCATTAATTTTCTCCTTGTGATACGTGTCCTAGAGGAGAAAAGGATTCAAGAAGAAAAGCAACATAAATGTGTTTGTGCAGGGGAATTTTTACCAGTTCTTGTTTCTTTTTCCTACTGGAAAGAATAATAATAACAAAAACAACAATAATAGTAGCAGTAGCAGCTTTGAGGTTCTACTCTTTGAATCACAGTGGCCTGCTCCTGCTCTAACACTGCCACCCCCAACTGGGTGCTGGGACCCAGGTGTATTCCGTCCGTCATCATGGCTCCAGCACTTCCGGTCTCCTTTGACGTGTAAGACCTGCTTGATTCTTCACTTAAAGACCCCCATAAAACTAACTAATTTACTTTCCAGGATTACCTCTGTACTTTATTGCATAAGTAACTTTAGCTGAGTACTTACTTCCTTTCTTTTGAAATGTTTCCACCTCTGTCTCCACCTGTCAAAATTCTCTCATTTCTTGGGAACCCATCTCCAATATCTATCCCATGAAGACTTCACTGTGTATTAATTAAATATACTCACTCCAACAACATGTCATATTTCCCTAATGTCATTTACCATGCTTCTCAGTACCATATTCCTTTATCTGCTGTCTTGAGAAAACACCAGCTGATAAGCAATGTATAAACTAGGACTATATTTAGGGAGTTAGTGAAGTATATGGGGTGTGATGTATTAAATCTGATGGCTGTGTATGAGGCCCAGCTGCTGTGCTTGCTAGAGGTTTTCTTCAGGCCTTAATTTCTGATTCATTGAAACACAGATAATATTAACAGCCTTGAACACAAATTGAGTAACAGAGTGTTGAGCTCATAGCAGGTGCCAAATAAATATAGTAAGTTCTTTTCTTCACAACTTTCCAGCCTCCTGGCCCCTAACACAAAGGATGTTTGAAATGAATTTTCTATTTCTTTTCCTGGGGACATAGGTAATCGTCACAGTTGTCACAGTGAAGGACAGTATCATCCAAACGACCCTATTTGAATCCCTAGTCCAGCAAATTTATAAAGGACTGAATTTCCCAATCTGTTTCTCCAATGGGGGAAACAAAATCCAAATGAACTAGTATAAATCTATTGCTTCCAACTGCGCACATGTGTGTGTGTGTGGAGAGAGACAGAGAAATGAGGGAGGGAGAAAAATAAGAGAAAATGAGAGAGAGAAAGGTGCATGGGGGAAAGGATTGCTTTTTTAATCTGTAATTTCCAAAATCAGATAATTATTTGGAGTTTGCACTTATTTTTCTTAGCTCATTTGATACTGTTTCTTAGTCTGTCCAGTTCAGTTCAAGGTTTAGATGGAAATATATTTGTTCTTTGATCTGCTCTATACTAACCTTTCTAGCTTTCTTTTAGCTTTACTTTCCCCCTTATTTTGCATTACCTCCAAATCCAGTGAAATTCCTACTATCAAATAGAAATTTTATTTGTGCTTTCATTTAAAAATCACAAGTTGCTTAAACTTCACAAGTTCACTTAATTGAACAAAAAATTAAATCCTAAAAAGTGTGCATAAACTGAATTTGTTTAATTGGATGAATGTTTTAAAATTAAATATTTTAATATAATCCTTGAGGAATAAATATATCATTATAAATAATTATTTGGGAAAGGTGAATAATTTTACATTGATGTATCTCTTTTTCAAATTAGATTTGAAATATATATTTTGTTTCATGTGAGATAAATCTTTAACCCCAATCCTATCTACTTGATATTTATTTCCATGATGACAAAATATATATTGGCTTCTGAGAAAATGAAAACCATGTTTAATGAAATAAATAAAGGGTATAAGCCATGAGCTGCATTAATAAATTTAGCCCACAGCTTAGAAGGGGAAACCAAATCAAGTGGCCCATTTCATATTCATTTGGGAAGGCCTTCAGAACGCAGAAAAGAAATATAACTCTATTAAAACCTCAGACACAGGCTGCTAACCAGTTGGATATGAATTTATAGAATTTTTTAGACTTGAATATAGAGAGACTTTTGCCTACCACTCCTTCAATAAGATTCCTACAAATGAGGGACGACCCGCTGGATTGTGGTACACAGATGTGTTGCTCAGACTGCTACTTCAACAGTTCGCTGTGACGATGGAAACCTCACAACGGCATTTCCCTCGACATAAATGCAGCTCTATGAAAGAGAGATTACATCTCCAGGATCACAGAATGTTCAAGCAAATGGGATCATAGAGAAGACTTCGTGCACCTTTTTGCTTTTATCTTTCAGGATGTCAAAACCCAAGGAGTTAATGACATGCCCACCATCATCTGTTGTTGGTGTCTTTAACACAGGAAATTTAGGACCCTGTTTCTTCCTTTATCCCACAGCTGAAAGCATAAAAGGAGAGTTCTGGTTCATTCAAAATTCAAATTTTATAGCTTTGTCTCTTCCCTACTTGTTGAGGCCCTGAGCTGCTCTAAAAATTCTGGCACTTCATTCTTCTGCTGAAAGACCCAGTTGCGTCTGGTTGATTAGTGCAGTTACCACTTGCCTGGCTGCTTTCTTGTCTTCCAAAGGGTTCCTATTCTATTCTCTCTGCTCCTCTCCATTTATGGCTTTTTAAAAAATGACTTTGTTATTGTAGTATTGACATCTGGGTAGAAAGGGGGTTCGACCTGATGGTTTAATCCTGCCCTGGGATACTCTGACAAGCCAGAAAACCCTGGCAGGTCAGCACAGTCTGAGACATGTCAGCACTAGGAGGTAGCCTGGTCTTGTCAGAAGGATGAGGACCTCTGGGGTCAAAGGAACTGGGATCCAATCCTAATTTTGCCATTATTACTTAGGTCATATGAGGTAGGTTAAAATTTTCCCTGAATATACATTTTGTAGGTTCTTGAGAATTCTGGGTGAGACAATATCTGTAAATTCCCTGGACCTCTTTGACTTGAGTTGTGATTCCCAAATGTTAATTCCATTTGTCTTTCCTTGAAAGCAGATCTAGAGCTATGTTACTCAAAGTATAGTTCACGGAGCAGCAGCAGCTGCACTATCCAAGAGCTTCTTAGAAATACAGAACTTCAGGACTTGCCTTAGACTTGTCAAATCAGAAGCTACATTTTCTCAGGATTCCCAAGGCATTTGTACACATATTTTTATGCATATGAAGTCTGAGAAGCCCCTCATAAGAGGCCCATTTGTCCTAACTGACAGCTGTTGGGGTGCTATTGAACTGGAGGTGATTGGGGAGGTGTACAAATGCAACTGCATAATATTCTGGGGCAGATTCACAAGTTTTGAGCAGAAAACTGTGAAAAGTGTCTTTATCACTTAAAAGCATAATCTCCTTCCAGTTTTTACTCTTTCCCATCAATAAGCGCACTTGGAGATACCAGAGCATGTGGGGGTATCTCGTGACAAACGTGTTGAGTAGATGCAGGTTCTGGGCCTTGCCGCCATGGAGACAATAGAGATGGCTCCACTTGAGGTGACTGATGCCTCCAACTAGCATTGTTTCTCGAAGAAGTCTCCCTGTGGCATCTGCAAAATGAATATTTAAATCTACAAACAGACCATGAGTGTAGCTCTTCATGCCTCAGCCCACATGCAAATCAGCACAGGTTTCCTGTGTCTACTGTTTGGAAGACACTTCACCTCTATGTTACAAAATTTATCCCTAAATCTGCTCCTTCTATTTCTAGGGTCTTCAACTTAAGACCCTCTCACATGCTTAAGCATTTTGAGGACTGTTAGAAATATCAGATATGGTTCAGTCAAGAGATAGTGTCAGAGGAAATAGCCACACAGTGTCCATAAAAGAAAATCTCATGACTCACTTTCTAAGACATCCCCCAAATTTAGTGCTCAAGATGCTGACTCCATTTAGGAAATTAATTAGAACGTGACTGACAGACAACTTAAAGCACGCCCGCTTTGTACCAATAGGTTCTTAGGACACACGGAGACAAGGAGAGTACGTTGGAGCAAATGTTGGAGCCTCACTGATTGCCATGAGGGTTTCATACTTCTGTTTAGTGCCCTATATTTTCTTTGTTTAAAAACATTCAGCCCTGACTGATATGGCTCAGTGGACTGAGTGCTGGCCTGTGAACCAGAGTCGCTGGTTTGATTCCCAGTCGGGGCACATGCCTGGGTTGTGGGCCAGGTTCCCCGTAGGGAGCATGCAAGAAGCAACCATATATTGCTGTTTCTCCCCCTTTCTTTTTTCCTCCCTTCGCCTCTCTCTAGAAATAAATCAATAAAGTCTTTAAAAAAAAACATTTAAAAACTCTTGACAGGAATATTTGAAAGCAAAATAGCTGCCATTATACTTGAAAATACTTGAAGTACTCATTTAAAGTTTGGAGTCAATGAATTCAATTAGCCACCTGAAAGGATTAAGAATGGCAGACTGATGGCACTAACTATTCTCCAACTATCCCTTAATCTAACCCCAAACAGGATCCTCTCTTAATCACAGGCTCAGGAAAGTGATTAGTATCAGCTTTTCAACCAGATAGGGATGCAAAATTGCAAAACTGCTTTGGACTAATTCCCACCTTTAAATCACTGCGCCCAGGAACTCAATAAATGTGAAAACAGAGGGCTCGATGAACCCCAGCAGTTGCTGAGAGTGCTTCACCAGTACATCTAGAAAAGCCCACCCTCAGGACCTTGTTTGGCTGACCACTCATCTAGAGCCTTCCAGATCTCATCAGCAATTGCAAATGTTACCTCCTCCGATAAAAGAAACACTCAGCCAGTTGTAGTGTTGACAAGTGTATCCACGGAGACATTTCACTGCCAAGAGAAGAGGTTGAATTGGATGTGAGGAAATTTCTTTCTGCACACATTTCCATTAAAAAAAAAAAAAAAAACCAACAGGGAATTAGAACCAGTTTTCCTAGGCACAGCCCTGACCATCAACCCCAAATTTATTTAGGTGTTGTTGTAATGGGATTGCTTTCCCTTTGCAATAAAACTTCCATAAATTTTTTAGCAGGAGTTTTAGATGATAACATTCAGCTAAAGTATTCGTCAACAGGTTTTCACTTCTTAGGTGTGTTTCGAAGATTTGAAAAAGTTTTTTTTTTTCCATGTGTAAGTCTCCGGAGAATATCTAGAGGCATAATTATTAGGTAGCTTCTACTCCAAACTTGATTTTATATTAAACTTGAAATCCTCAGGACTCCCTTGGGTACCAGAATATGCAAATGGGTGAACAGGACACCACAGGAATACCTGCGTATAGATTTCCTGACTGAAAGAGAACACCAGTTTAAATGAAAGGAAATGGACTTTTTTTCTTAGGAAAGGTTTAAAGAAAACCAAAAACACTGAAGTTTATTGAGTTTGATGTTAATAATAATATTAGTACAATTTATGGAATTGAAATTGCAATCCTGGTCTGTCTCTCCATTAGCTTAACTACCTCAATTGCTGCAGCATAGAGGAACATCCAGCTCTTTTTAGTGAGAGAACATATATATTTGCTCTGATGGAAAAGTCAAAGTTTATTCAAGGAAGAAGAATGTGGTTCGCTACAGTGCCTTTATCCCAATGTGCTGCATTATAGCTGAATGATCTTGATTCTTTCTCAGAACCTCACATCCCTCATTTTGAAAATGCAAAAAAAAGTCCAACTCCCTCACAAGACTGCTGCGTTCACAAGCAAAGCACTTGCACCACATGTGAACCTACCAGACACTCAGTACATGCACATCATCTCACCTTGCTTTCCCGCCACAACCACAGGCCATAAACAGAAAACGCCTAGGTGGCCTAGAGGCTCCCTGGACTTTACCTGGCCATTCACCTTCCCAGCAGCCATCGTTATCAACTGCACTGGGAGATACATGGGTATGTGTCTAATATTGACTTGGTGCATAGGCTCAGGATTCTGTGGCTGCTTATGTAGAAATAAATTTTAAATCTAAAGATAAGAACATAGGGAGACCTGGGGACTTTAGGAAAAAGTTCTGAACCCAAAACTAGATCTGCTCTCCAGGCTTATTTTCATTGCCACGTGACTTGTGCTTTCACTTTTGAGACTCAAAATCTTTCGAGACTCAATTTTCTCACCTGAAAAACATGGTTGAGAATTTTTTTCAGTTAACTCGGAGTTTTATAAGGATCCAAGAAAGCGTGGAAAGCTAAAACTCTACACAACTCCAAGGCAGAGGAAGCAGTAGGACAACAGAGGAGCAGTCCGGCTCCTCTGAGTAAATTCTGTTGTTATCAGCAAACATGTAAAGAAAAGAGATTTTTCTTAAGTGGATCCTGGTTGACTCTCAGGCTTTGTTCTTGCTGAGAATCAAGATGTCATGGGGATGAGGAGATAGGCAAATTCTCTCCGGGCGAGACCAATGGGACCGTCAAAGAGTAGGGGTTAGATGTCTGTACAACAGACACATGAGAGTGTTAAGAAAAAGAAATAAAAATCAGTACACAAGTATGTGTAATATGACACCATAGGTCATGACATAAAACTAGAGAAATATTGAGTATGCTTGTGAATATGAAAAAGCAATATGAAAACTATGAAAATTTAAGGAGGTTGAACTTCTTTTCCCTGATTGGGAGCAGGAATTTGTTACCTCACGCAGGCGAATAGGCATAAGGTATTTTTTCATATGAATTTGTACACTGGCTAATCCATAAGGAGACAGGGGCCATGCTGGCCTTGGAAAGGTGTGGATAGCACAAGCAATTCTTCTGTGGTCATCCCCAGCATACCTGCAGCGGTCTATCTCTGAACCTTCATCAGCTCTATTAGAAATGGCTTCACAAAGACCTTCTTTCTCCCTGGACTGACCTTTCAAATGAACTCGCGAAGCCTTTCAAATGACCATTATCAGGGTCCTGCTACTTACTGGCAAATGCCCATCAACCCTGTGCCCCTGGATTTTTAATGGCTGTCTGCTGTACACCGTTAAAGCCACAGCTATTACTCAGCCACAGTTTACGTTTTTCAGGTGTGATTATTTGAGGTGTTTGTGACTAAGAGAGAGTCTTCATGACTCTTCTGTTTAAATATCTATATAACATTATGCAGGGGTGGATTAATAATAATAATAGGCCAATAATAATAAGTAATAAAATAATTACTAAATAAATAATAATGCAGGAATGAACTCTGTGTTTCACATGCTCACAACTGTAAAGCTACTTCAGACCACCCCTCTGTGCACACACTTCTCATATCACTCCAAAGTAAGATACGTAAGAGGATGAACCAAACCTGAAAAGAAAATTAACTACCAGTGGAATAGGAATTTCTCTTAAAATATCTTCTTTTCCTATCTCTCAAAATTCCTACCCCAAATATCACCTTTCTAAGAACTTCAAGGAAGAAAGCTTTTGCTCCATCCGGAGCAAATTTTGCTGAACTTTGGTCACTGTCTGAGAAACAATAGACTATGATACCTTAACACATTAAGCGAAAAGCTTCCAGAAACCCAGAAGTGACTACAAACAGGCCCAGAATCATCTTCTAATAATAATAGCATTTGTTTCCAAAAGACAAATAAAAGCTTTACAATCATCTCTGAAACAAGGCTGTGGTAGGCTACCAAATTATGTCAGAACATGGCACAGGGAGGCAGGGGAATACAGAATTAGCACACAAAATGCCTTGCTTTCTCTCTAGTTGTGTGTACACCATTGAGCAAATCACTTTCTTTATTTAGCCTCCATTATCCCAAGTGTAAAAGTAAAACGTTAAATTGTGGTCCTTCATGTTCCATCCTGCTCTAGATTTCAATGATGTTCATGCACCTCTGTTCAGTAGTGATGAAACCAACCTAATGGACATGCAGGGAGAAATTAGTTTCATCTTAGATGAAGCAATCCTCCAAAATGTAATCTTTCTCTTCATTTTTTAATTAAAAAGTAATTATTTATTTATTTGGTCATATTTAACAGGTTAATGCACACCAATGAATCTACTAACCAGATAAAATCTTTAAAACAATGTAAGATTTTTTTTTCTTTTCCCAAGAAAGCAGAAGGCATACCATTGGGTTCAGGGTCATCAATGACTTCATAAGACCTAAGGGTTTCCTCAATCTTGCTAAAGTGCACATTAGTAATATTTTGGGAAAAAATGCCAGCCTAACACTCAGTAATTTGGGGCTGGACCCAGCTAATAATAATTTGCTCTGTGATCCTGAGTATAGCACTTTAACTGCCCACTCTTAGCTTCATCTACTCTACAGGGTAGGGATTAGAATATGTTCTATGCAACCTAAATATTCTATGATTCATTTAAACAACTGATGGAAAAAATGGTTGTAATATGCAGTGGAGAGATATTATCCCTATGTCTTCATTCTACCCTTACCTAATCTTTACTTCTATGTCATTCTTGCAATGATACTAAACTACAAATACTTTCCCTTAAGAGAAATTCTGTAGCACCTAGAGCAGTGCCTGACATGTATTAGGCCCTCAGTATGTGTTGGTTGAATGGATGACTGCAAGGAAACTACAGATTAACAAAGGGAAGCTTCAAATGTTACTAAACAAGAACTCCAACCAAGTTCTACAAAATCTAAGAAAAGTAACTTCTAAACTGGAAGCTACAAGAATTAACCAGCATTCTGAGATATACAGTTCTATATGTACCTATTGTTTTAGTATAATCTACAGCTAGAGCATAATTCCAACTAAATAGATGTCATTTAAATCTAAATTAATTTCTTCCTTTAAATCCAAGCACCACAGTGGAAAAATGTCATATATGTTCAGTAATTAGGTGAATTTCTGGTCAGTATTTCGTTACTGGTTCATTCATAAAAGCAAGTCACAGCTCTAATTTAATTCTATGTGTGTCTGGAAATCTGTGCTATGGACTACTTTGAAGAGCTATTGCAAGGGAGAGGGAAAGGAGGAGCCATGCGTCAATGGCAATAAGACTAGACCCTGGCTCCCCATCTAGAGTGATGTAACCCATACTTGTTCTCAGGTTCCAAGTGTAAAATGATACCAATTAAACTTTCTCCTGCATACCTACTTCATAAGTATTAATGAGTTACTGTGGACTATTAACATGGAAGAGTATGAGGTCTGTCCAGAAAAAGTCCAGGCATTGTTAATATAAAGAAAATGGTTTGTGGGACATCGATGTTACATATCTATAAGAAATGAACAAGGTATTTCTAGAAGAAGTATATAGAAGAGAAGGTAAAATTGTTCAAAGAGATTTGTAGCAAACAGACAGCCTGAGCTATACTCAAAGTATGGTGGGAGAGAGGAGAGAACACTTCATTTTACAAATTTGACAAGTATGATGAGAGTCATGCAACATTTCTCTGCATTAAATACACAAACCTCAAGCCATTTGTTGATGGAAAATTTTCAGATAAATGATGGCAACTAGAGCAAAAATGAGGATGAATTGACATCTTCTAAAGAAGCCAAAGAACACATTTCCCTTTTGAAAAGATCAGCTGTGTCCAGCAATGCCTCAGGGATAGTACAGATGTATCAAAAAGATGCAGTTATAGTTAGCAATTTGCAAGGGTCAAAATAGAAGCTTTTATTCCAACTCACATCTGTATAGCAAGTGCCTAGCAGAACAACAAACAAGGAGAACTGTTTACCAGAATAAGATAGATGCAGGGCACAGGGCAATGCAGCAGGTTCAAGCTAACGGCGGATTTCCAAAGGACAGTCCTATAATGGAATTCCTAGTGGGACGATCAAATGGGTGGAACCATCAGCCAAGCATGACTGCACATAACAAATCCATCAAGACCTATGATATCCCTGGCAAGACAAATAGCAAGGAGCACAGAGACTTAAATGGTGTTTGAGAATATTTACTATCCGCCAGCTTCCAGCAGGGTTGAGAAGCAACACCATTCAAATTCCCATCTATTCCAACAATGCAATCAAAATACTCCTTTCCTTGGCTAGTTGAATTTATGGCCCAATATTTATTTATTTTTAACTGCATTTTATGTATAGCTGTATAAATAAAAATATGTTTGTATATGTTTTGATGTATTTCTGTTTCCACATCAACTAAAATCAGCTTGACAGATTTGTGTGGAATCTGGAGTGTATGATTTTAAATAGAGGCTATGTGGCATGCCTGAAATTTGCTTTGGGGTCCTCTGGGGGTCAGGCAGGCAATCAGTTGCCAGAGCAGCTAAAACAGAAGTGAAATAAGAGGCCCATAAGACTGCCAACGGGAGTAATGGGCCATAAGTATGAAGATGCATTAATATGCCAAGGACAGAGAAAACAATCGGTTGTTGTAAATATGAGTCCCAAACTGATCGTCATGAAGGCAGGTGTGGTTTGCCATCTAGCCACTTCTCACCTGGGCAACTCTAAATAGAACAGTTCAAGTTAAACACCAATGGCCTCAGTGCTACTATTTGGTTAATTGTGATTAAACACATTTTTCTTCAGCAGCTCTGGGGAGGCATTTTTGCAGAGACTTAATGTGGGTGAATCCCACCCCCAGCTCCTAGTCAGAGGAAGGAAATGTAAGCCCTTCACCTCACATTGGTGAGTGCGCCTCCAACAAAACATCGGAGCTCTTCCCCCCACAGTTACAAGGTCTCGGGGTCTGGTGTCTGACTCCCTCCTGCAAATGTCCAGCCAGAGGCAAGCTGACTAGCCACTAATGACCAGTCAAAGAAATGAGGGCTGAGTTGGGTTCAGCCTGAACTCGCAGTTTTTTGGTTCAAAAGATGCACAAGCATTTCCCACGAACCACATGTGTGCCAAATAGAAGAAAGAAAGCCAGAGTGCCACTGAGTCCTGTCCCAGTGGAAAAGAGACTTGGACAGAGAGTAATTGTAGGCAATACCTGATTTTTGGTGGCTGTGGAAGGACTGTTACCAGCCAAAATAAAGAAATATTTGCTATTATCAAGGTAAGAGATCCCCTGTAATCCGAGGGTAGTGAGGAGTGTTACCTTCAAAGAATGCTTGAGTATCCCCTCAGAAGAAGAATCAGTTTTATATACCTGCCAGGTGCAGAGGACAAAAGCCAGCTTTCGATGGTACCAATAATGTAGAACTTCCTGGAGTAGTCATGGACCACTAAGATTCTCGTGCAGAAGCAAGGAAAGAATGAGAACCAACAAATATTTTGAAGGGTCAGGGGAATAAACATGGAATTGCCTAATGATTATACCCTGGGAGGCATGCTTGTTCCATATACCAGACATACTACCACACATAAACAGCAACAGAATGGCATGCTCACACAGACAACAAAAAGTATGATTAAATAATGTGATTTAAGAGAAGAAAACAATTTAAGAAGTGCTTGATGTCTGAGAACTGTACTGCTCAGGGACTGGTGAGCACTCCCAACCCTCTAGTACATCCTGTTTCTATCCTTTGATCTGATATTTGAGACTCTACTACCAGACCCCTCGTGTCCACTTCTCCTCCTCACAAATCTCATTTCTCATGGCTCCCACATGCATGTGCTTGGGCACAGCCAGGAAAACTATTTGCTACCACTCTCACTTCTTGTGTCCAATTTTCTATCCTGCTACATCTAAAGAAATACTTCTTGTTGTTCAAAAGAATCCCCAGGACCAGGGAAGATGCATCTGTTCATTTTTTGCGCTTTAACATTATACATTTGCATGGCTGTAGATTCTATTGCCCTGTCAAAGTTCAGTGGTGTTCAAAATGGCTACATATTATTATAATTGCCTGAGAATTTTAAAAATGATACCCCTGGCAGGAGCCCCACCCCACAAGAACTGAGCCAGAATTTCCAGGACTTGGTGCTGGGCACAGATGTTCTATTTGATTTGTGATAGTTTCCAAAGCTCTCCAAGTAATTTTAATGTGCAGCCAGTTTTGGAACTATGTTGGCTGAGATAAAAGACAGCTAAAAAATTTTCTTAATGTGGACAAATTTATAGGTTTTCTACACTGGCCTCCCTGAGACATGTTGATAGAACATCAGCCGGTTGTATAGGTTTTTAGTTTTCTATGACAGGGGAGAGTTGAATTAGACAAGGCTGTGGGTGAAATGTTGGGCCTAAGAAAACCAAAAATGCATTAAAAGAGGGGGAAAAGGTTGTGCCAGAGCAGGGACTGTCAACACAGAATGCACAGTGTTGTCACTGGGAACCTCAGACACATCTGTGCTGGTGTTTAGGCCCCCACAGATGGTGAGTGAATTGATTTGGTGGGCTCAGACACTGTGTCATCTTTAGAAGCTCCCTAATTGATTCTAATGTACATCCAGGATTGCGAATCACTGCCCCGAAGGGTAAATAAGGTTAGCGTTGCCTGATGCTGGTTATCAAATGAAGTAAATTCTTCTTGAAGGACAGGTCCTTAAAAAATGGAGGATGGATAAGGATGTTGTGTCTATAAATATTAGTTCAGGGGGTTTCATGTTCACGTCTGAGCTCCATATCTCAATGGATTTGCTCACAGGATGTCTCAGCTGTGCACAGAGGCCTCCTGTTCATAGTCAAGTATATGGACAAGAAAGAAACAAGGAGACCTCAAGAGGTCATTTTGCCTCTTTCTAGTAGACCTGGATTCCTTAATAAAAGATGGGGCATGTGGGATCCTCTACTGTTGCTGTGGTAGAGTCGAGTCTTGTTCTGTGACATTCGTTTCTCTCCAATACCCGCACGGCCCGAAAGCACTTTTCCTTCCTCTTGCTTTCAGGCTTAGCTACGTGACTTACTTTGGCCACTGAGACGTTAGCAGGCAAGACACAAGACATGGTAAGGGCTTGACAAGTGCTTGAGAGATAAGGTTTGCTCTGCCATAAACATGAGAAGATCACATTTTGATTTTTCTCACAGGTCCAAGGGTTGCTGCTTTGGCCACCCACTAACCTGTGGTGGGAGCCTCTCAGCTCCTGGGACCCGAAGCAGACCAGCCTGGCAAAGCCCTGCCTAGATCAGATGAGCCCAGGCAATGTGCAGATGGATGAGGAAAGTAAATACTTATTTTTCTGTGGTAAATGTTTGATTGTTCGCTATGTAGCTAGACTGTGGCCAAAGCCAACTAATACACTCACCTTCCACACCTTTCTTCAGTTGGAATGTGCTCCCATCCTTGATGTTTTTCCAAATCATCTCCAAGTATACTTCTTTAGAAAGCCCCATAACATGTGGGAGGTGATTTTATTATCTTATTTCCTTATTGTTCCTTCAAACAAATATCATATTAGGTTTTCTTTTGAAAGATGCTCCATGAAACACTTCCATCAACAAAAGAACTGTGAGTCTAATCCAAGGAAGACTATTACTGTCCTTCCAGGTCTTACTAATTGCTGATTGCAGGACTATTTATAATACTTGGAATTTAGAAGAAATCTATGTGACTAAAATTAGGACAATGGTTAAGTAACATTTATAATTTTCATAAAATAAAGAGTCATCTCACAATTTTAAAATATGCCCATGGAATTTAGGTATGAATCAGTATCGTTACCATAAAACAAGACATATGGTTTCAATTATATAAAATAAAAATATATAAAAAGTCTAAAATAAAGTATACCAAAATGTTAATGGAGGTTTTTCCTGAACAAGGGTATTAAGAGTGGTTATTTCCTTTTTTTAAGACATTTCCCATACTTCCTAAATTTTCTTCAACGAGTAGATTTTACTCTTATTTTGATGGGGGAAAAGATAAGAAAAGAAAACATTTCCTGAGAGACTTGGAATCCTGGAAAACACATAAATCAAAGAGAGAAAATAACTGACAAAGACCCTTCCCTTATTTTACCTACTCAACAGGCAAAATAAGATCAGACCAGCCTCTTCCCAGTTGGTGAAAGACCTCTAACTCTAAGGAACCCTCATTTCTGGGGGACCCCCATCTGTGTAGCCTTCACACAGAAAGGGTCTCAGTTGTGTTTTCTCAAACCATACACAGTTCACTATATAGAGTTGTTTCCTCAGAATCAGGGGCAGCTCAGTACTAACAAATAGGGCTTGTTGTTTATTTTTGCCTTTATTTCACTTTTCCAATTCCACCAGATTGCATGAAGCCAAAGTTTATAGGTAGCCAATGTATAATTAAGCAAAAGTCTCAATAAATGTCTAATTCAGCATTAAGTTTTGGATTTTAAAAGCCATTGTTTATTTATATTGTGACATCCATGCTTTTGAGTGATTGACCCCGATGATATATTATACAATTGAAACCATACCATATAATCAATTTTATGTCTCACTTTGTTCATTTAGATACTCTCATAGTTAAAATTTCATAAGCATATTTTTAAGCCAATGGATTGTAAGTTTCTTCAATGGAAAAATCTCCATCACATTCACCTTTGTTATCCTCACCACCTAGCAAAATGGCAGCACAGCACAGGTGGGGTTGACACTGACACTGCTCACTAACAACCATGTTTCACTCTGTAGGTAAGACCAAAAACACATCTTGCTTTGCAAGGACCTTGAAGGTAGGCGGGGCCAAGTAAATTACACTGGGACATGACACCTCTCATTTTAGAGCTGAAGCAATGAAAAGTCCATGAACTACCCTCTAAAGTCTCTCCCCTGCCTGCTGAAACCCAGGAGCCTTATGCTGAACGATGCTGCTGCTACAAGATGCAAGCAGTCGGGAGTCCTGAGTCACCGCGTGGAAGGGAGCTATGTGGGAGAACTGCTGAGCCTGCAGCAGATTTGCTTCTGCAGGGAACAAATGTTTACACGGTGAGCCACTGAGATATCAGGATTTATTTGTCCCCACAGCACAGTCTAGCCCATCCTAACACTGCAGGCATTCTTTAAAGTTTATTTGAATTTAATTAGAAGCTTTTCATATTCCACTGTTGAAATGTGTTTGCTGGTATAACCAAAAGTGCCTATCTTTTTGTTTTTCTACTAAATGTTTCAGCATTTGCTAAATTTAACAGGGGGAAAGATAGCTTCTTTTTTTTGCAAACTACTCAGCAACAATAGCCTTAGAGGTTGCAGAAAGGATATGTAAGCTGCTAAGCCCATGCTCTAGGCCTCATGTCTCACTCTTGAACTGCAAAGGAATTTTTCAACCAAATTTCTAATCTATCATTAAATATGTGGTAGTGGTCTCTGGTCAGTTTGGGAACTGCATGAGATAGAAGATATGGCTGTGACATGGACCATTTTTCAAATGTACAGAAGTAAAGAATAATGTTTGGTGAATTGCTTTTTGAAAGGAAATCAGGTAAATGAGAGTTTCAAACCCACTTATACTATTACAAGCTCAAGAATGGTAGGAACATGGCATCTCCTTATGGCCAGACATCTATAACACTCTCTTCCCACTAGTCCTTTCTATAAAAACCAGCCTTAGCTAGTCGATCCATTTTTCCAATACTAAACAAGATGTAAAAGATCCAAGACATCTGGGGACACGAGCATATGCAGTTACAAACACATATGTGTTTAGAAACCCTTCTCTCTGGAACATTGACTTTCCGAGGCCCTGTATAGATGTGACTCCTTTTACTGCAATGGTGGATTTATAAACCAGTTCATAACTAGGCGATTGGCTGAATTCCACAGTTGCTAACTGATTCATTACCAGTTAATGTTGACAAAAAATGATCAAATCACTAGTCCATTTTAGGCTTCATAACAATAAAAAGACTGTTACTCCTTTAAAAACATGGTGCACATAAGCACCTTCAGATTTAGTAACTAAATTAAGTACAATTGTGTCCTTCAGGGTCTGTCTCCAGCTGCCTTGGCATCTGTTTCAACTCCCTGCCTTGTCCTTCTTCCTCAAATCTTTGAGTTCCTTGGGTAGAGGCAGGTCTCAGCAATGCCAAATCTTGTACTCACTTTTAGAAACTGCAACAGCAGGAACCTGCTGAATTTCACCTCCTGGGGTGTCATAGATGTTTGCAGCTTCTCAGGTCTGTTCATCATCTCTGCAGTGTCCTCACTTGGACTGCCCGCTAAGGCTTGAGAAAGTTAAGTGTTTAATCTTAACACATGACCAAAGCGATGAAAGCTACTCTCTCCTATTTTTAAATACTTTAGGGATTCAAATTAAAACCACTGAGGTCCAGCTCTATTAACAGGTATTGCAGTATAATAATTTCAAATGGAAAAACTAAGAGTTTAAAGAAACAACATCCTACCAAAGTCTAAAGCAGGGCACAGCCCAGCACAGTGTGTGTTTGAAGACCTCATACCCTCAGGCCTGAAGGAATCAAGGTAAAAATGTCATAATAGATAAGAAGAGAAGGAAGAGAAATAAAAAGAAAGCATGTATATAAATGTAGGTATGTATGTCCTCCGCTCACACATGTAGATGTATTCATTGCAATGGCAATTACATGACATTATTCAAAGGGCACTGAACTGTTAAAATGGCCCACCTCTGAAATTATATAACCCAGATGGCCTCCTGGTATTATCCACAGAAATTCTACTTCCACGCTCACTAAGTGGTCTGAGACAGAAACTTGGCAGTTTAATATTTATTCTTCAAAAATAAGATAGGAAATATTAATAAAACACAATGGTGCTCTCAGGACTCCTACATTATCATCCCAGATGATACAATACTAATAAACAACCATCTAGGTATATAAATAACTATCAAACCATGATCATCTACAGGTAGTTTGATATAGTCAGATCAGCTAGCCAACACCATCTCTGTTCAAAGATAACTTATTCAGAAAATGTAATGCTCCATTTAACTGCTTACCTAAGTTTGCACTACTGGTGAGTGTAAACATGTTGGAGACCACTTTGTGTGGCACCAGAGACTGTAGTCCTGCGAGAGCAAGGCCTTGAAAGAGGCCTGTAAGTCTCTCCCAGAATGCCAGGAATGCTAGAGGCAGGCATGACCTGATACTAGCACTGAGTTCCCATGGGCAATCAGGCCTAAAGAACTCATTATACCCCTGAAGGCTTGCTTTGCTTTGTATAGCCCTGTTGACATAAACCAGATGTTTAAGTTCAAAGTATGAGGGGTGAACTCCTGATCTCATGAAACCACGCTTTAACGACCCCCTGGCATCAGCATAGCTAACAGACCGTGATCTGAGGCAGATATCTGTGTTGCCTCAATGGTTATCTACAGATACTATCTTTTCTATAACTATAGCCTTGGGCATGGATTGATGAGCTTTGCATGCATACTGTATACCCCTGTGCATACTGATCTCAATAAAAGCCATTCAGGGAAAGGTTCAGTGCATTCTCTACTAGAAGGAATCACCACCTACTTTCCCACCAGAACAGATTGTGTCCAGGATGACTCATTTTATCCCTGGCTGGGAAAGTTCCCAGGACCGGGCTTCCCACACAAACATATAAATATTCTACTTTTCCAGTTAAAAATACTCAATTTGTTATCAAGTATGAGAATACAAGTAATTATTATATAACCATCAAACAATTAAATCACCTCCAAAGGGGACAACCTTAAAATGGCTGTTTTCTGCATATCAGACAATGGGGCCTTCCATACTTGCTTGTCCACTGAGAACTCAAAATTCCGTATCTGTATAGGGTGTTTCCTTTAGACATGTGAAGGCATGTGGATGGAGCTCAAGAGGGGCTGATTTTGCCCAATTCCCACACCCATTGACCTATGTAGAATAAACATGTCACAGATGGAGAAACTGAGACCCTGAGAAACTGGCATAATTTTTCTTTTAACCTTCTAAATTCTTCTGGATGGTCTAATAATCAAATTAACATGAGCAGGATTAACAGGAGAAAATAACCAAATTTATTATGTATGTACACCTGCAGGGATTCCACAAGCATGTGAGGTAGGGCAGTTGAGGCTTCCGTGGCATTCTGGATAAAGAGAGGGGTGCAGGGGTCTGGGACTGCAAAGGGAAAGGAGGCCATTCACAGGTAGTTGATAAAGAGCAAACACTGGGAAACAAATTCTTCTGGGCCACCCAGTGACAATGGGACGCAGGGGAGTCCAAAGGACTCTTCAGTTTCTCTGTCTGCCACTCTTAGTTCATATCAGAGGAAGTGATGGCTCCCTTCCTCTACACAGGGTTTCTGATTTGAATTCCTTCAGGCAGGTAAGGTAAAGTTTCTTTCTGAGACTTTAGATTCTTTAAAATAACCAACAAAAAAAATCAATATACCAACAGGCATATTTTGGGGTCCTAAACTCTGCTTCCCCTCATTTGCAAAGGAGGACAATAAGGATTTTATATATATAGATTATAGATATATAAAGATGTATCTTCATAGGTGTAGAAAGCCCAGACTTTTACTTGTCTTATTCAAAAAAACTTTCATCGCTTCTCCTCTTCTCTTTCCTCACCTTTTCTATGGAAAAGTTCAGCTCTGTCCCCATTACTGGTTCAACCTTCCTTTGCAAGTGGCTTTCTTAAGTTGTCAGCAGAAAAAGAACAGCATTAAAGACTTAACAGAGAATTAGGAAGGCCAGAAATACCCTAGCTGTTAAAGACAGCTAGGATATGAACCTGAGATGGAACCGATCGACCCCTCTGTGCCTTCTCAGAAAAGCCCAGCTCTCGGAACCCAGACCTCCACCCTGCCACTCTGTCTCAGGCACAGAGAACATTTGTTTCACCTCAGCAAACCTACACTGAGTGCTTGTTACACACACTTGCACTGTCCCTCCCACTCTTCCTTCCCAACTTACCAGTAAAAATCCCTTAAAATAATACATGGAGTAGTAGGTTTCAATATATTATGCATATATACATACTTCCCCCAAAATAATGCATACTATAAGATTTCACAATCCTACCATTAAAAATTATGTATACACACACACACACACACACAGTATTTTTGTGTGTATCAGTCTGTTTAGCAGCAAATGAAGGTACAGGCAGAAAAGAATTACACTGGATTCAACAATGATAACTACAAGGAATCCCTGATAATAACACAGCATATGTCACAGGTCATCTCACTCTGTGCAAAAAAGCAGTCTTGGAG
Organism: Tonatia bakeri; assembly: GCA_004024845.1. Taxonomy (NCBI): domain Eukaryota; kingdom Metazoa; phylum Chordata; class Mammalia; order Chiroptera; family Phyllostomidae; genus Tonatia; species Tonatia bakeri. The sequence goes on from PVIA01001599.1 coordinate 143,852, forward strand.
GAGAGGAAACACAGTATTGCAATTAGAACTGGATGGATTTGATAAATATTAAGCAGTAAACATTATTCATTTAGCCATTTCCGTCCAGCAGAACCTACAACAGAAGCTCATCCTAATGTCCAACCCTTGAAATTAAGATGATAAGGTGTTACTGGGACAGAAGATGGAGGGAATTTCACAGTCAGGGCTTTTGGAAATTCCACTGTGCTTTTTGCAATTGCAAGCTGATGCTTCTGCCCCTCCCCACAACTCAATGGTAAACAAGAAATGAACCCTGGCAGAGGGACAAATGAAGGCATTTCATTAAGGCCCATTTATACTTCTATGAGTTACATTTTGTTATTTGAATAGAACCAGGCTTCAAAATCAGGTGCTGCAAATCCAACAAGCACACATTCCAAACTATTTTGCCTGCACTTTCTGGTTACTTACAACCTGTTTGACCAATTTGAGCATTTTCTTTTCATTGAATTGACCAAACTGGTCAAGCTAGTCCAGGGCCCCAGACCAGTCCCTGCTTTTCTCTTTGAGGGAAACACCTCCATCCCTCCATCACAATCAAAGAAACTTCGATAAACTCTCTATTTAATCGAGTCCATCTTAAATTCTACCTGTCTCAGTTTTGCCTCCAGGCAGCCTGAAGCAGCAGGAAGTAGGCCAAACTAGCTCTCGCTAGCTAATCTGATAAACTAATCTGACAGAGATGAATGATTTTTCCGGAGGGTTGTGGCTTTGCCTTTCAGAAAATGAACGCTAAAGGCAGTCCAGGGATAAGAATGGGACTGGTTTTGGATCTTCAAGACACTTAGGTCCCTTATCAAAGAACAGCTGGCCATACAGGACTCTGATGGCAAATAACTATTCTTTAAATACTTTTCAATAAATAATGATAATCTTAATAGTGATGATATGTAGCTCCAATTTTTTTTCATTTCGCCAAAAGTAGGCATTTATACATTCCCTAAAATAGTAGTCAAATCCATCTAGCTTTTTGGCATTTTGCTGATAGAAAAAAAAATCTGTTATTAAGCTAATAAATCACCAGAATTTTTTCCAAGGTTTGATTTAGGAAATTGCTTCCCTCTGTGAGTGGCCAACTTATTCCCTCCTAGAAACTTCTTCTTCTAAAATACTGAAAGCACCCTGGGGCACGTTAACAACAGGCATCTGGCCTTAGGGCTCCTGCTGCTTTTTAAAGTTACAGCTCCCCCAGGCAGGCGGGCCCTTGGGTCTGCCTGGGACACTCTGGTGACTCCAACATCCGTGGTCACCATTCTGCCTGCTCAACCTCAGGCAGGTTCACGGCACTTCTAACCTAGCTCAGCAGCCCTTCTGATCTTCTCTGTTCCAATGCCTTGGGGGGTGTATGTTTAGAAAAGAACAGTTTATGGATACACTCAGGTCCCCAACATCAGACTAAACTCAAGACACAGCAGAGGAAGAAAATAGGTAAAGATCTGGAAAAGGTGCATGAAGGCAAAGGCCAGGCTCGAAGAAGAAGAAGTCAAGGGAGGGACAGGGAGGCCCTCAGTTAAGACTGAGTCACACAGTGAAGCTGGACCAGTGACCGGAGATCATGAAGAAATAAAGGAAACAAGGTGTGGCGATGGGCTCAAGGGCATAGAAGGCAGACATGAAAGTAAGGAAACCTGGGTTTTCATTTCACTCCACTCTGAGTCTCAATTTCCTTTCTGTGAAATGAAGTTTTAAAATGAAAGTACCTCCATCATTTAGACATTATGAGTCTATGCAGTCCACACAACTAGCCAAAGCTGTAAGTACTGCACTGTATAGAGACAAAAGCATAAAGCAATGAGTTGGAACCAACTGAGTAGTCAGAGAAAATATAGATGGGAAAAAAAGCACTATGGGACCAGGTAAAAGTCTGCCTCAGAAAAACTTTCACATGTGTCCTGTTATCTGTATCCTTCCAGATGCTATACTAGGCATTGTAGATCTTTTCACTCTATGAGGCTGCATCTTTGATGGAAAGAAAAGACTCACTTTTATAGTTAATCAATAAGGCATATATTGTTCAGAAAGACATCATGAAATGGCAACAGAGAATCAGTGTTAGAGGCATTCATGGGAGAGAGCCCAGGACTTCTCTGAATATGGCAGCTCAGGCCCACGTGATATGTTCTAGGTTGCTTCTGAAGGAACACCCAGCAGGTGCTAACTTCCTATCTTAGCAAGTCAAGTAGAAGCCTGGGTATATCTGGCACTTTCTATTGCCAGAAGCTTAAAACCCTCCCAGTATGTTCTGCAGCCACTACCAACCTCCAAATACACTGTATTGATTGGATCATATGAAAAATCTAAACCAGAGAGTAGACTCAAGTATCACACCTGGATAATAGCAAGATACCACTGGGCAAATACCTCAAGTCTAGGACAGAAGTGGGCCCAGGCCAGTAGAAGGCCATCATTACCTGACTTGGACCATTGAGGGTATAGTCTGCTAAGACTGGGAATAAGCAGAAGCCTTGCATTCAGATTTCGGGCGGGCTCAAAGGCTGAGGGGTCAGAGCTGGAGCTTGGGTCACCCAGTGGGAAGGTGGAGCTCCAAGGAGGGAAACTGTGGATTGCCTGCTTGGCTTTTAGGCTAAGCCTGAGTGCTGATGACAGCTGTAGGAATATCAGAGGCCTGCACATTAATTCTGCTCCTAACTGACTTGAAAAAACTAGCTTGGATTTCATGGCATCAGCTCACTGATGAGAGTTTCATTTTTCTTTCCCTTCATGGTCTCCCCTTCTTAGGCAAATAAGAAGTTGTCCAGTTGTACAAGTGGCAGCAAAACCCTAGGATCAGAAATATTTAGAGAACTAAGAATTCCAATTACTTTTTAAGTTCATCATATTTCTGTTGGTCCCAGGTCCCATTTGGAATCCTAGAAAATATCTCCACTAGAAACCCAATCAACTTTCACAGACTACCTACTTCCAAGCTTGTCAGCCACAACATACCAAAAGGAGGCTTTACAAAAAAACTTTTTTCACTTAGTGTTTTTTGTCACTTAGTTTTTCTAACCAAGCCAAGAAACTTGATATTATGAAACCAAGACATCATGATTTAAAGTTAATAGTGTTTGACAATAAGCAACTCCCAGCGTCATCCATAGCTGCTCAGGCTAAAGGCTTTTCACTTTGGGATCTGCCCTCTACTGGACATCTCTTTCTCAGTAGGTCCACTATACCGACCTCATATGGTATCCTCTTATCTGCAAGAGTGACCGCAGATAAGAGCTTCCCATGGATCTGGAGCCTCCTACAAATGAGTTATACCTTTGTGTCTTGTTAGAGCCACTGGTCCTCTGTTCTGATGGTGTTACTCCTCACAGAGACAGGTTTATAGCTTCCTCCCACTCTTACCTTCACCCCAACCCAAATCCTGGGCACTGAACATTGGTACCAAAAGTCTGGGAGCTTTCTGTCTAACCCTTGGTAGACAAGGCCACAGACAGCATCCACCCTATTTGGAGTCCATCAGTGGCTTTAATTCCACACAAGATACAGTGACTGAAGTCTCCCAACTGTACTAGAGGTATCAAAAAGTACAACGTGTTCCACCATACCTCCTCTTGGATAGCTAGCTCACCTCATAAGCTAGGTATCATTCCATAGCATGGCAAAGCTAATTAGACTGGAAGTGGTCAGCTGACTGAGGCTTATGAGAACTTGAAACTGCAACACAGAGCCTCTAGCTGGTCTCTTCTGGATGCTTGAACGTGAGGTCACATTCACCACTCTGTATACTACAAGAGTAAATAACTGAGAAGAAACAAGGAAACTGCAGGAGACAGAACAGAAAATGCTAGAGATGGAGAAATCAACATTGAGTTTCTGACCTTTGGATCATGTTACACACTCAACACCGGTCATCTGGGAGTTTCTGTTCTTTGCGGTCTTTCAAGCACACTGGCTAACAGGAGATCGAACTTGACACATGCTTCCAGATCACTGAGACAGGAAAAGGAAAGACAGAAAATTACACACCAGCTCTAGTTTCCACCCCAAAGTGACAATGTCACATCTGCTTACATTTCGTTAGCAATACCAAGTCACATAGCTCTAACTTCAGAGTGTGAGAAAGTAAAATCCTACCCCATGCCCAGAAGGAGGAAAAACTGAATATGACTTCCACATCAACCATTGGTTCTTTTCCCCCAAAGTATCAAGATGTAACCATCTTTTCTTGTCTTCAGCTCTTCTCTGAATCTGTTCCTACCACAGTCACCTGTGATTGAGGTGTTGTTAAACCCAATTAACACTTTTCAGTCATCGTAGCTTTTCTCTCTCTCTCTCTCTCTCTCTCTCTCTCTCTCTCTCTCTCTCTCTCTCTCTCTCTCTTCCTCTCTCTCTCTCTGTCTGCTATAAATTATTCCTTAACCTTATCATTTTCTCCAGTTTTAGCTTCAGTAATACCATTGCATCTTTCCAATCTCCTATCCATTTCTTCTCCTTCCTCTTCTTATTTTATACACACCTCCAAGCTCTCCCTGCCTGTCACTGAAATATGCTCCCCCTTATTCCTGAGTGAATTATACCACCATTTCCCAGTCACCCAGCTGAAAGTCATCTGTAACTTCTTCCTTTCCTTCTTTATTTATGTTGTATTTTGGCTAACAAGACCTCACTAAGATTTCTCACTTGATTGGCTGTAACAACCTCCTAAAGGTTCTTTCTGTAGTAAATACTAGCCCATGACTCTTACTCTGCACAGATGACTAGGGTCATCTTTCTAAGTATAATTGTTTCTCCCTTGCTTGGAAACCTTCAATGTCTTCTAAATGCATCTAGGCTATAGTCTAAAATCCTTCCAGTGGTTTATAAGTTTTTCAAGATCTATGCATGATTATTCCACCAGTTTCATTTATTCTTCTGTCCCTCTCCCTCTGTGCATTACCTGTATTTTCCAGAATGGTCTCTGATGATCCAAATCTCCATGTCTTCAAGATATAATATTTAATAAATACATTCCTTCCTATTCTTTGCCTGGTTAACTCCTTTGAGACTCGGCATTCCTCCCAGTCTTGACCAGGTCTCCCCATTAGTGTTCTAAGAACAACTTGATTTTACCTCAATCTCCATAGCAGATTATCATAATTATGTTTTTCTGTTCAACATTTCATCTTTCTTCCCTACTGTGACTTCCATAGAGAAGACTCAGTTTTACTGCTGTTGTATACCCAGGGTCTGATACAGTGTTTCACTCATAATAAGCTCAACAAATGTCCATTAAATGAATGAATGAATGAATGAAGTCCCATATTCTTGTGAGAACTAAATTCTGGAACTGTGCATAGGGAGACAAAAAGCAAGGAGTAAAAAATATGGCTCATGCACATATACAACTTTATATATATATATATATATATATATATATATATATATATATATATAACTTTATATACATACATAATATACAGGGTGGGGCAAAGTAGCTTTGCAGTTGTTCATATGAAAAATAATAGAATAACTAATAAATAACAATATAAGAATAAACTGTTTTATGTACTCACAAGTATAAACCTACTTGCGCCCCATCCTGTATGTACAATGCATCTGTATAACTACGCCAACAGAACTGGGCCAGATTCCCCAGCAACACACCTTTTCCTGAATCTCTGGATAGTTCATTTGCAATTTGTCTTCCTAAAACACCTCCCTTTCTTTTTTTCCTTTGAGATTCAGCTTGAAGAACAAGTGACTTATCTTGTCCTCAAGGTTCATACTCCTCAGCATTGTGCATTAATTTGTTCTTATAAACTAAAGACATATCTATTGGAGGCCTGTGTTGGTTTCCCTGGCAACGAAAAAGCCCTGCCCTCAAGGAGCTATAGCCCAGCAAGGAGCTAATCTCTCAGCAGAAAGGAAGAAGCACTTAGTGAAAGAAATGGCTTTGTGGAATATTAAAGAGCTTGAGAGCCAAACCTCAATGCCCATGGATAGAGGAATAGGTAAAGAAAACGTGCTATGCATACAATAGGATATTAGCCTTAGAAAAGAAGGAAATCCTTCCACTTGGGACAACATGGATGAGCCTAGAGGACATTATGCTAAGTAGAATAACCCGGACACAGAAGGTCAGAGACCACATGATTCCACTTACACGAGGAATCTGAAATAACCAAACTCCTAGAAGCAGAGAGTAGAATGGTGGTTTCCAAGGGCTAAGGGCAGAGGCGAGCTAGCAGGTATTGCTGAAGGGTGCAGAGCTTCCGTTATGCAAGATGAGTAAGTCTTAGAGATCTACTATACCACATAGTGCCTATAGTTAAGAATATGGTATTGCATACTTAAAAGTTCTCCAAAAGGGTAGATCTTATGTTAAATATTCTTATCACAAAAAAAGAGGAAGGAAGGAAATCAACAGAGGTTGGAAGGAAACTTTGGAGGTAATGCATATGTTTATGGCACAGGTTGCAATGACAGTTTCACATGGGCATTCTTACTTCCAAACTCGTCATCTAAAGCTTTCTGAATGCTGATCACACCCCAAAAAAGTGCTTGTTAAAAAATAATAGGAACAGTAACAATAATAATAATGATACTGACCACTTTGTTGTTACTCTTTATTTTAACTCAACAAAGCATTTTTGTTCTATAAATAAGCAAATAAATACAGAAACAAATTTTCTCTTGCTTCTCAAAAACAGGCACTGTGTAAAGAAAAGGCCATCTGACTGGGGTCAGCACACCCAGGTTACAGACTGGCCGTGTCCATACAGCTATTACTTTGGGAAAACCCCTGAAACTGTTCTGCATTTCTTTCCTGATCTACAAATTAGGGTGGTTGGATTAAAGGATCTCTATGGTCTCTTCTGGCTCTAAATTTCTACTACTCTAGCTCCCCTCTGACAGAAAAGGAAGCTAACATTTATTGATCACCAAATGGGCACTCTTTCATTCATTATATACACACATACCCCATAGGAACTTATTGGCATTTCTCTTCTTAGCATCAGCAGAGAAATAACCCTGTATCCCAGGCCCCAGGACAGAGGGAGATGTGCTAAGATGAGGACAGTTGTTTCTTAAAGGGAATTCCAGCTCCCACACACCGTCTGACACCTGCGTATGTCCCCCGCCCAATGAAGACAATAACCACAGGGAAAGCAGTTAACCCTGTACCATGCTCCGTTAATCCCTCTTAAACTGCTAGTACTAGAACTATTCAGGCTGCTAACAGAGGGGCAGCCCCCAAGTTCAACACAAAGGAAGTAAGCAGAGCCACACAAATGTATCCAAAGCAAGGACTGGATCCACGAGGTCATCTCACAGAGAAGCCCTGTCTCTGATTCTCTCTGTTTTCACATTAATTGCTGCCCTCAACTGTGTGGACAGGAAAAGAGTACCTGAGGATTCCACATAGCCGCCTGGCAGCTGAGCCCTGACCTGCAGCTGAGACTCACAGCTCCAATGCCATCCTAAGTACCTCTTGGCTAAAATTAACAAAATTCCTTTTGTGGAAATGAGAGATAGCTGGGTAACAATTGCTTTTATCAAACCCATAGACGGAAGCAGATGCTTAAGATGCCTAATAGATGAAAAGAGGACAAATCCTGTCCTGGAACCTCAGCAGTCGAAGAGGCAGAGGAACCTGGGTTTGAACAGAGACCTTCCAGGGGCCCTAGATGAACACATTAGTGCTTGATTCTGCAGATGCTGGAGATACACTACAATATTGAACATAGTGGGAGGAGTCAGGGGTGCTGAGCTGGGCAGTGATCATAGAGAGGGAAGTTTATAGTAAGATACTAGTATTTTATTAACTCAATACAGTTGAAGGCAGTCCAACCAACTGCACCTTACATTAAATTCTGATTTTTTCTTTTTTGCTATGCCTCACTGTAGCTCTGGTATAGACCTATATAATGTCACTTTTGGGCAAAAATAATTCATGGAGTGAAGGATGTCTGTTGTATACTCGTTGTGATTACCAGAGACCTCTCTAGGAGACATTTCATACATAAAGACACCAGGGCATTAAACAGTCTGTACATAATCTCTTCAGGCATAGAGCTACTTATGAATTTAGGATGAGGAACCAACCGGAGATCCTGCTGTCACACCTCATTACAGAAAGCCAAAGTGACATGCACATTCTGCGAGATTTTCCTCCCAAATCAATGTGGACAGAGCTGCCAGGATGCATACAGAGAGCGCCACTGTGCCTTCCCTAATTGGCACAACACAGAAATGAACGTGAATCAAAGCTTGTTGGGAAAAGGCAGGATTCTAATCATCTCCCATCATTCAGGGACACCTTGCCAGCTGGCAGAGCCAGATCCAGGCACACTCTCCTCCAGTTTGCATCCTTGGGATGCAGTGGGGTGAAAACAGTGGGATTCACCTACATTCCAGATCCATTCAGATTTGCCGTTCATTCCAGTGCTCCCAGAGGTGCTGTGGGCCCCTTCTCTTCACTGGGACAAGAGCCTACGAACCCGAAGGGAAGCCAGGCCAAGGTGGTGGATGAACTGGTGTGGCCAGAGTGAAAATATTCAAAATCGAAGCAGAAAATCAGAGTCTGAGGATGTAACCTATCAAAAAAATTCTACACATACAAAATGTTTTATTGAAAAGATATTTATTATAATGTTCAAATGTCCAAAAATGAAAAACATCGGTGTCCCAAAATGATGGTTAATGAGCTAGGCAATATCTGTCTCAGAGACTCTTACGAGGCCTTTGAAACATTTACATTGAGTTCATAATAATAGACAAAATCCATGAACAAAAAGACACACAGAATTGTAAATGTACATTATGCCGAGTAAATGAAAGAATAAGTATATTGAAAAGTTAGAAACAGCCCAGAAAGAAAAAAATAGCAACATGCAGGGATTAAGTGTCCTCCTTTGGTTTGGTAAAGTTCTGAGTGATTTTTTTTGTTCCATTTTTCTTCATTTTCTAAGTGTTTAATAAAATCTGTTGTTTTTGTAATGGAATAGAAATAAAAAGACTTTCAGTGGAGTTTTCAGTTACACTCTACATTTCTGCATGCATGAGCTAGCCTATAAATTCCCAAGGTGCCTGACACTGGGGAATTCCCAGAGCCACAGCTGCACCCTCAGACACCCCTCCCCTTCCCCGATGAATCTGGAGAAGTTTAAGAAGTTCCAGTTACTCTTGAAGGCACCAAAAGAATATTCAGTTGTCAGGGGGATACTTTGACCCTGCCGGTGAGCCTAGGATTTCAGAGGCCGAGCACCGGGGAAATGAGTATTGGTGAAGTGTGCTTTCCGATCCCACCGGTTTAAGGCCGGCCAATGGCTGGGCTGCCAGCACGGGTAACCACCACAGAACTGGAAGGAAAAATGAGCAAGCTGTGGGAATGCAAATGAACCTGCTTATGGTTTGCTAACTCTCGCTTTTGTGACGGAATGGGGAACAGGTTGTTCTCTGCAGTGTTATTAATGACAGTTGAAGATTAGAAGCAACTTCAGCACGGATCAAAGTTGATTGGTTAAAAAAAAAATTCAGTGCAGCCCTACAGTGGAAGAGGTAGACATAAAAAAGAATGATAATGCTTCTCGGAATACTGATGTGAAACAGCCTTTGGTGTACATTAAGTGAAAAAAAGGCAAGACACAGAACTGTGTATACCGTATGCTACCATTTGTGTAAAAAATGGGGAAATAATATTTATATATAAAAGTATTAACAATGAAAGTGTCTCCTTGTTCCTCTCAGTCATTACTTCTGGAGTTGGGTAAAGCCACAACCCCACCCTGAGGCCTTCCTGGTCATTCATCCCTGAAGAACTTTATCCTCGACACTTAGGCCATTCCAATAGCACTTAGAATGTAATTCATTGTGTAGAAGCAAGTTTTTTTAATGGACTCAAGTCAATAGGATAAAATCAAGAAAGTGCTCCAGGCCACTACCCCTGATTTCAAACACTCTTCTGGGCCCCCCTTCTCTGATCTTACACAGTGTCATGGGCAAATTCTATAGCCTTCCAGGCCACCTTCAGACATGAGAAAGTGGCTTCTATTTCTCTCCCTGTCCCGCAACTTGGTCATTCTGCAGTTTCTTACCTATCTAGAGGCAGGGGTGGGAAGAAGACAACTGAGTCAACATCCTCCTTAATAAATGCTGTTGTGATTTAGGGTCTTCTATATTGAGGTTACACCATGCTAGTTCTCTCCTTGGCACACTTTTTGTGGCTTCTTTAGAACTGCTTCTGCTAGGAACCTTGACGCATCATATTGTACCCACCGCCTAAGGTCTGCTGGCAGCCATTCAACTACAACACAGCCTTCAGCAGTAGGCTGTGTGTATCCTCTTTCGGCTCAGGTCCCCTCTCTGCGGGCAGCCCTTTGGGCAGCATCTAACACCATTGCCATTCAATGCATCCATTCCTCCCATGGACACTCGCCCATTCCTGTCCACCAGATTGTGTGAGTGTCATGTGTTGAGCCAGGGAGCATACCCCTTCTTGCCTTGAGAAAGGAGAATCTCCAACCAGTTTCTGACCTCAGGTGTCTTCAGATCAAAGTCCAGCACAAACTAAAGGAGACAGTGACGTGTTCTCTTAGGAATTGTGTCAGGTTCCCCTCTCCAGGCACTCTCCTGGATTTCATGACCTTTTCCGCCTGTCATGACCTTTTCTATCCCTCCTATTTGTCCCTGCCCCCAAACTGTCCACTTTAGTGGGTATAAATCTAGCCAGTTCCCATGCACAAAATAGTCTTACTGCAGTTCAGCAAACATCTGGAAATGTTTGCGTGCCACGTTCTGCCTCTGAAAAATACCACCTCATCTCTTAGAGGGGTTCTCGTGCTTCCCACTGACATCTATTGATGGTTTTCTCCCCCAGTTTGATTCTGTCCCACAGGTGAGAGGTCACAGACCTCTGCAATCCTATGGGATTTCTGCAAAAAAAAAATTTCCCCTCAGAGGAATCTCTTGACTTCTCTTAAAGCTCCAAGTGAGAGGTGAGAATTGATTAACGTAGGCTATTTTTTTCTCTTTTAAAACGTGGGCATACTCCTCACCTAATAACCTGAGCTTTGAGTTCTTATCAATTTCCAACAAAAAGATACAGCTGATTTTTCATCCTTGTATTGGCTAATACTGCCTCCTATCATTTCATATACATTAGTTGTGACTGCCCCTCATTGAATGTAAACTTTTTCATTCCAGAGAACAGGCCTTATAATTCTTCTGCACCCCAATCCATTCAGAGCAACTACTACAGAACTGGGTAAAAATCACTTAATGACTATGTAATTGTCATGTTATACATTTATAGTTTGTAGGGTTTATAAATTTTGCAATTAACAAATTACTTTAATAATACACATGTAATTACTTGTCATATTAAAGCTTTATATTATGAAGTCTGATGAATGTTGACTGAATTCATCCCCAAGGTACCACACTGTAACGCTGGATATCAATCCCTTCCCTATACAGTTTTACAGAGGGACCAGACACATCCTGGTATAATTCAGGACTCTGCTACCATGAGACATCTTGTTCTGCTTCAGGGGTACTTGGGTGAGGCAACCTATTAATGACAGACTCTTTTGATACCTCCAGAATATCTATATGGACATCTTCTCTACTCTAAATGCCACCCACCAATGGCGGTCAGCAACCCCTCCTTGAGTCATTTTCAATTAATAGACAGGTATTGAACTCTTCCTCCCTAACTGTCCCTGAAGCTGTAAGATGAAGATGTGGAAGTTGAACAAAGGAGCTCAAGTCATGGGAAATACAGATATGTCAGGTAATCATCTCTCTGTACTTAGTGAGTACAGAATGTTGCAGAGATGAAAATATAGTCAATTCTGGTGGGCGGATGGTCTGAGAGGTTTCACAGAGGAAGCAATATAAGAAGTGGGTTTTGAATCAGTCCATAAGATAAAGCAAGGGATCCTCCCAAACAAGAGAAGGGAATGTGCAAAACCACAAAGTCAAGAATAACAAGTCCTCCTCCTACTTATGGCCCTCAATTTCCTCTCAAAAGAACAAAAAGATAAACCAGAAGCTCCCATATAGAAGCTACACATGTGAAAAGATGACATAAAAATCTGCTCTGTGTTTGTATAGATCTATTTTGTCTTTATGTCTATTTTTAATCAAATCCCATTTTTCTTTTAAAGTAACACCCAAATGTTAATAAGGAAGTATATATTTAGATTTTAGCAAAGCTACCAAATTGAGAGAAAACATACAATATATGCTCTAAGAACTATGTATTTAGAATGGAAAATTTGCCAAACTCTTTTACTCATAATAAATAAGGAAATAAGATAGTTAACAAAATAAATATAAGGCATATATTTTAGTGTCTCTGAAAATATCTTAGTTTGCCTTTTTCAGAGGCATTCCAAGTTGAGTGTGTTTTCAATTACTTAAAACAGCAAGATGCTGAGAACATTTCTCAGTTAAAGTGCTAAGTTAAAACATGTCAAGATTCTTCCCAAATCCAGAAAATCACTTTAGGATTTGCACAGACAAATCCACATAATCCTCTTGATTTTTAATCTACCCAAGTCGGTGATAGAACAAGAATTGCCTTTACTTCTGCATCTCCCAACAATGGCTAAGTGTTCTGACCAGTAATTCTTAACTATTGCTATGGAAGAACCCCAGGCTACAGAAATAAATGAACGCACATTCCCAGGCCCAGAGCTGTATGTAGTCTGAACCTTCACCCCACCCTCCAAGGACAGCACATTGTTTGAAGACTTCTCTTTATCAAAGAAAATCCAATAGAGTGTTTTCATACCCCATGCAAATATATAAAAATATAGTAAATATCAGAAAATGTACAATTCAGGACGAGGCTTACATCGACCTTGTGGCTTCTAGTGCCCTCTGGCACAGCTGGACCTACTCCCAGCTGTGTCAGTCTGAGAAGCTGGACTATCAATTGCAACATGTAAAAGCTCTCATCATAACAGCTAATCTGAACCAGTGCTTTGTACATCGGGAATATCACCTCCTTTCATTCTCACAACTAGCCTACAAAGAATGTACTATTATTCACTATTATTAATCACCCTTTCTGACAGATTTGGAACCTGAGCCTCAAAACATAAAATGTCTGCCCAAGTTTACCATTAATGGTAAACCCAAGAGATCTTACTCCAAATTCTGTGTTCATTAACGTGTTCTAATGTCCCACTGCCTTTCTTAGACGAAGTAACTTATACATTTGATTTATATTTTTTCAACTTAAAGTGTAAAAAAAGTTTGAGGTTGAATTTTAGCCAGGAATATGTACATACTATTATATGAGTAAACATCTGTCATGAGTCAAGCCCTCCGTAGCCCCCTCAAAAAATACTGTAGTATTCATCAGTCATCATGATTTTTTTAAACAGTATATATTTCATAGCTCAAACGTGTGATGACTCAGAAAATACTGTGAATAAAAGCAGTTAGTAACCCAGTTTCATGAACAAGAAAGCAGACTAAAATTAGATGAGCAATTTTTCTAGCATCTTACAACCAGTAGAAAAGGTGGATTTCTACAACAGATAGGCACTTTCAAAGCAATCCCTTGACACATAGTTAGTTACTACTAGTTTTCCAATGCCATCATGCTCTCTCTATATATATGTTTTAATTTCCAAACTTGATTCTTAGGGTGTCACTTTATTTAGTCTACCCCTCTAACACCACAATATAATTTCAGGTCATCATCCTGCCTTCTAGGTGCTAACTTTTTCAAACATAGTCCCATTTACATGGAATATTTTCTTGCAAATACTAATGAAGTAAGTAATACTGAGGATTCATTTGTTTTCCCATAAAAGTAGAAATGTCACTTTTTCTAGTATTCAGCTGATCCAGAGACCAAAATGCTGTTTCTTTACGACAGCTTTTTCCTTATTGCCAACAATCTTGAAAATGTAATCTACGTGTATTGCCCACAAGTTTTCATTTCTCAATCACATGTCAAACCATTTCAATCTGATTTCCAATCCTACCAAACTCCGGAGACCACTTTTATAAAAGCCACCATTCACCATCTAATAGGGTAAGTGGCCTTTTCTTTGCTTTTAGCTCACTGAACTCTGCATCTTTTGTGACCACTGATAAGCCTTTCATGCTAAAAGGAGTTCCTCTCTTGATTTTCTTGACAATACTTCATCCCATTTTTTCTACTCTCTGACTTTTCTTTTTAAACATTGTTAGCACTATAATACTATCATTAGTCTTTTTCTTTTATTCTCTGCCTTGTTCCCCGAAGGGTCACTTTCACTTCATGGCTTCACCAACCACCTGCATGCTGATGACTCACGAATGTACTCGCGTGTATCATGTTGACCACTATGCTGAGTTTCAGACCTATATTTTCAAGTGCCTCTATTTTAATGCAATATAAGCATCTCAAAATCTGTCCATAAAAACATACTCTTTTTGCTATATTTATCTTAAAAATAGGCTACTAATAGTACTAATCCTGTAGAATCATTAAGGTAACAATAGCTTCTTTAACAGATAAACCCAGAAATCTCAGTGGCCTAAAGCAACGAAATGTTATCTCCCTCCTCAATTTCTGTGGCAGGGGAAATACAAGTTTTGATGCTCTGCTCAAATATGCATTCATTTGGGGGACTCAGGAAAGAAGGAGAAGATGCTATTTTTAACACATCCTGGGCATCACCTTCAACTGGCAGACAAAAATGAAAGAAAAAAGATAATTTCTTAGTTTTTGCTTTTATGGACCAGACTTGCAATGGGATATATCATTTCTTCCTATATTCCTTACAATCATATGACCTAATTACCAAAATAATAATAATAATAATAATAATAAAGTCTGGGAAATGTAATCTAACTCCTACACAGGAGAAGAGGAAAGTGAGTTTGGTGGACAGGTGACCAGCCACAGCCATGGCTGTGAAGATGAACACACAGATAGTTCTTAGCCTAAAATATTGTAACATAATGTTGGCTTAACATATATGTGTTCAGTCATCTAAGCTAGAATTCTCAAATTTATCTTTTGTTTTTCACTATCCCATTCTGTACCATCATCAGATCAAACAATTCTGTCTCACAATTATATCTTCAATTTGAACCTTTCTCTGCACTGGCATTGCTTTAGCTCCATAGTTCTGAACACTGGCTTCAGTAGAGGGTCACTTGTGGGAGTCATAGTAGAAAAATGCTGATGCCCAGGGCCCAATCTGGATCAATTAAATTAAATATTTGGGGCATTAAAACCTATTAAAGTTATCAGTGCAATCCTACAGGGCAGCCCAGGTTGAGAACTGCTGCTCTAACCCAACTTCCTCTTTGCCGCACCTGGGCGATCTCACTGAAGCACCAATTTAATTGGCTTGTCTCTTGCTTAAAAGTTGTTTTTGAACTTCCACTGTGCAAAACAAGGAGCACATCTCAATCTGCCTGCATGACGACCCCCTGGGGAAGCAAGATGTTATCTGCATGTTTTATTTCATGCTACTTTAATTTAATTACTGTGCAGATTTGATAATGTATTTAATTCATTAATACAGTAAAATTAAGGCATTAGCTCACTTAAAATTTGTTACTGACTCTGAACTCTCCAATTCAGTGGTTTCCTATTCAGTGGTAGAATGTAAGTAACTGAGAGGATATGCACACTGATTCACGGGGGTCTAGCACTTAGATCTTTTATGAAACTTCACTAGGACTTTTGGGCAGTAGGAAGTAGAACCTAGCCAGCTTAGCCATGGTGGGAAATCTAACAGGAAGTCACACACCCAATAAATATGGAAGAGATATAAAAAATAGAAATAGGCTGAGCTAGAAATAAAGCCACCTTTTGGAAAAGGACAGGATGAAAACTTGGAGCCAGGTGGAGGAAAAGAATACTGCCATTAAAATTTTGTAACGACAACCCACTATTTTATGATGTGTCTTACAACCAGTGTTCTTTGAAAGGCCTTGAGCCTTCGCCCACTTGGGCCAAAGAAAGTCTACACAATATAGCACAAAGACATAAAGAGATGGAGTCCATGAAAAACACATCAGGATGCAAAGAAGATAAAGTGAAGAGGTCTAGATGGATCTAATCAGTTGCAGGGAAAAGGGAAGAAGAAATAGAAATAATATTCCAAATTATAAAGTAGATAATTTTTCAGACTAAAAGAAAGACATGAACCCTCAAATTCTGATATAAAAATTGGGCCCAAGTGGGAAAAAACAAATCTAAATACAGACTTAAACACATCATAGTGCAACACCAAAGATAAAGAAAAGGTCTTAGAAGTAGCCAAGGAAAAACAGACAATTGAGTACCTTTTAATAATTGAAAGGCAGTGGAAATATAACTTAAATGTTCTGAAAGAAAAAATTCTTAACCTAAAGTTATATACATAGCAAAACTTTACAGACTGAGTTCAAAAGTACATTTTCAGATTAAATAAAGGTCAGATAATTTGCCATCAACAGGTTCTTTTTTATTTTTGAATGCAGAACTTTTTATGTATTTTTTCCATTACCATTTAGCCCCCTTATACCCACTTCCCACTGCAAACACCACACTGTTGTCCATGTCCATGAGTCCTTTTCCCTTATTACTCAATCCCTCCACCCCCTAGTATCCCCCCAAACTGTCATCCTGCTCTCTATCCAAGAATCTGTCTGTATTTTGCTTGTTAGTTCAGCTTGTTTATTAGATTCCACATATGAGTAAAATCATATGGTATCTGTCTTTCTCTGACTGACATATTTCACTTAGTATAATGTTCTCCAGGTCCATCCATACTGTCACAAATGGTGAAATTTTCTTCTTTTTTATAGCCAAGTAGTATTCCATTATGTAAATGTCCCATTTTTGTTTTATCTACTCATCTACTGATAGACACTTGAGCTTCTTCCACATTTAGGCAATTGTAAATAGTGCTGAGATGAACATAGGAGTGTTTATGTTCTTTCACATTATTATTTTAGCTTTTTTCAGATATATTCCCAGAAGTGGGATTGTGGGGTCAAAAAGCAGATCCATTTTTAATTTTTTGAGGTATCTCTATACAGCTTTCCCCAGTAGCTGTACCACTCTGCATTCCCACCAACAGTGGGTTCCGCTTTCTCCACATCCTCACCAGCATTTGTTGTTTGTTGATTTATTGATGATGGCCATTCTGACAGGTGTGAGGTGGCCTCTCGCTGTGGTTTTGATTTTCATTTCTCTGATTATTAGCGACATTGAACATCTTTTCATATGTCTATTGGCTATCTGTATTTGCTCTTTGTAGAAATGACTATTCAGGTCCTTTGCCCAATTTTAATTGGGTTGTTTGTTTTGGGGGGATTGAGATTTGTAAGTTCTTTATAAATTTTGGATATTAACCCCTTATCAGATATAACAGTGAATATGTTCTCCCATCAACAGATTCTTGCTAAAGGAACCTCAGAAATTATACTTCCCAAAAAAGGAAAACTATCTCAGAAGAATGACCTGATACGCAGTAGAAATAGTAAGCAAATAAATTGGGTGAATCTAAACACACATTGACTGTGAAAAATAACAATTACATGTCTAGTATGTGAAACTAAAACACTAAACCAAGTAGCATAAATAATAAATAAGTAATGAATCAAACCATTTTAAAGATATAGTTGGTGAAAACAGCAGAATTTTAGATCTACAGGGTCAATAATTCATTATTTTCTTCTCTGTTGTATACTCAACACCTAACAGAGTGCCTAAAACACCCAGAAAAACTCTGTTAAATTAATAAAAATTTTGTTTATTTGTTTAACAATTTCGTGAGTCAATTTTTGTCAGAGAAGCAGAACCAAGAGGAGCTAGATATATATTGGCAAGTTCAAAGTCTACGGTGTAGACCCGCAGGTCGGAGACCCAGGGAAGAGCTCCTGTCATAGCCGAAGTCCGAGGCTGTCTGCTGTCAGTAAGGGTGGTAACGGTGTGGGTCAAAACACTCTCAATGTGCTTCATCTATGAGTTACAAATCATACTAGAGATACCATTTTAAAAAATCACTTCTCTTCTTTAGAGGGCGCTATAGAACCAATTCATTATTCAGAAAACTAATAATTAAAGGAATGGAGTCCAGCAGTTTCCCTGCCTCAACTTTATAGACTGTATTTCAGGGTAGCCGAATAGTTGATGATAAAAAAAATGAAAGAAGTAGAGATTTACGTAATGATCTTCAATGGCTGCTGCCACCACACACACAAAAAAGAAATGACACATTTTGTGCATGCTTATGGAAGTAAACAATAACATCTATGGAGGAGTACTACTAGAAACATCAAACTTAACTTTGATCAAACAACAATTTACAGAAGATGTAGAGATCAGAGCAGCACATGAATAGCACCTCGAGGATGTAAGGAGCGAAGTCTGCCCTGTACACAAACAGCCCACTTGCTACAACAACCAACACAGAAAATATGCAAGAAAAACTAAAGCGGAAAGATGAACCCTATTAAGAGACTTGAGAGATATATTCACCAGATGATATGCATGGGCGTGGGTCCACCACTGGGGCCAGGCAAACCACTTAAAAGTGACGTCAACAAAATTGTGAACATTGACTAGATATTTTATTGTATTAAGAAATCATTTCATTGTGGTATATACAAATAATATAGCACTTTTTGGTATGACAGTGGGTTTGTGGATATGCTTTAAGAGAATATTTATTATTTAGTGGTATATACCAAAATATTAGCAATTGATTTGATATAATGTCTGGGATTGTCTGCAAAATGATCTAAGGGAGGCGAAGAGCCAGAAAGTTGTCAGGAAAGTTAATAATTTCTGAGGCCAGATAAATAGGACTTCATTATATATGTGTGTGTTATAAATTTCCTAATACATAACATTAAAACATAAACAAAGTAGACCTAGAGAAGAAACTCACTATACCTGCCAGGTTTATGAAATGAATGTAAGGAATCTGTAGCTTCCTATGTGTGATTAAATAAACTTTTTTATGAAATCTTCATTCTAATTGAGCTATCCTTATAAGAAGCTCATTGGGCTTATATAAAAACTAGCAAAGAAGCACTCTCAAACGAGAAAAGCCAAAACAATTCTGCGAATTAAGGCTTGACCTTGCCACAGACCTGTGTTTCATACTGACCACTTCAACACGCTCTCTCTTTCCCTCATTTCCTACTTCTGTGTCCCTGGCTTTCCGCCCACGCTCATGAAAACAAACACCAGCAGTGGCCTTTTCTCTGTTGATTCCAGTGTGCCCATTAACCCTCCCTATCCCAGACCTCTCCCTGAAGATGACCAATGTGAAATCTTAAACCATAATCCTATAATCATATTCTCAATACTACAAGTCTCTCTATGGCATCAAAATGTTTAATTTTGCATCTTGTAACAGAGTGGTCAATGCATCTCTTTTTCTGCAGAAATAGTGGCAGGCTGCAGTGCATAAGAGATGCAAAGTCAAGATGACTAGCCACACTTTTTTTCAAAGGGCAGAGAAACAGATAAAGTTTGTATAGTGACAATGTTATTCATGTAAGGCATCACACAGTTTGGTGATTCAGGCCTCAAAGAGGCTTAGCCGTTTCTGCAGCTTAACTGCGGGGACAGCACCAGTTGCAGGCACCTGGCTGCAGTGATGGGGATGCATTGTGTCAAGATTAATGGGAGAGCTGCTCAAAGGCAGTCCAAGTTAACCACTCGCTCTGGTCCTCCCATCTTTTGCTTTGAAGACAGATGTCTAACAACTAAGACAAGAAAGGGTTTCTTTTAAATTTCCTAATGTGCTCTAACAAATTCAAAGCCAGACTTTAAGCTTTTCTACTCACTTTGCTTAATGTTGCCTTTAAAAG
This sequence comes from Tonatia bakeri, assembly GCA_004024845.1. NCBI lineage: Eukaryota > Metazoa > Chordata > Mammalia > Chiroptera > Phyllostomidae > Tonatia > Tonatia bakeri. The sequence continues at coordinate 163,634 of PVIA01001599.1, forward strand.
CTTTTTAAATATTTGTACTCACCTTTTTGGTCTAAAGCTTGCTGTAAGTCAGAGCTGCATGTTTTTTCACTCAGTGTAGTTTTTCATCCTAATTATACAGATCACATCTCTCATACTAAAGGGAGACTTCTGAAGTGGAAGGAAAGAGGTGCAGGAATGACCGTCCACCTCTCTCTCCTGCTCTCTGTGCCCACGAGGACTCCCCGACCTTCTCATTGGCAGCTGGGAAGCACAAAGCCATGTGTTTCTGTTTATGAAGATGTCTATGCTATTCTACCTACAGAAGGAGAAAACAACTCTATCCCCATATTTATCAAATTAGGAGTTGCCAGGGTGTCTTGAATATAGTCGTAAAGGGATCACATGCCTGAGAGCGCAAAGTGTGGATGTGTCTTCATTTTTTTCTTTCTTTTTTTGGGGGGGGTTCTCTCAAAAGAAACATATAACAACACTTATTTCATACCAATGGTTCCCAGACAATTGGATTTTACCATGAGTTAAAATATTTAATAGCTGGTAAAGTATGAGCAGTCAGAAAGCCCCCTGATGACCCCAGCTGTGACAGGCATTAACACTTTAGGTACCAACTTTTGACAGGGTGTGGGGGCTGAGTGGCCAGAGTGTGTGGGAAGGCAGGTACTTAGAGCAACAGTTATTTCAGTAATAGTTATGAGCTTATTTCAATATTTTCCAACCAATACAAGTACATAATGCTTAATGTATACCAGTCCTGGAACTTACTGATTATTGTGCATTTTTATAAATGAGGACTAACATTTGGTATCAGTTTTTCTTTTGCTAAATAAGGATATTGAAAAGATAAAAACTTAAGTACTACCCACATCACTAACATTTCATAAAGGGGAAATTTAAGACCAAAGAAGTAAATGGAACCAAATCTTGGAATAAAAAGGCAGTTTTTAACAGCATGCATTTACCTTTATGAGAAATGCACAACATTGATTGAATCTCTTGTAATTTCTCTAACAGAAGACAATTGAATCACAGGCCTGCCCCTGTCCACAGACAAAACTTCACCTGCATTTTTTTAAGTGGTCAATTTAAAGTGAAGCAGTGCCTTCCCCTGGAGAACAACACATGAACAGAAAGTATGAACCAGGTCAATAACCAGATGATGAATTGCTTTCATCAAAAGGTATTGTTTTTGGAAGAAATGCCAAATATGGCCCACCTTCTTTCACTTTGTGCTCACAAGTCCAGTGTCAAATTAAAAATGTATGCCCCCTTTGATCTCAATCAAAGCACGTTTATTCACTTTTCTATTGCTGATCCTTTGTAATTCGCAGTCATGGTACAACGACAAAACGACTCGCTCCTGCAGAAGCGCCGTTTCAGCACACATGTGAATTCATGGGCGCACCAGATTAATCGTTTGACTCTGAAAAGTACATTAAATATAAACTGATGCTCTTCCGCACAGAATTTAGTGGAGAGTGGGGGTATGCTTTCTGTCTAGCTACATAAATTAGCTCATTCTACAGCATAAGCATTTTCAGAAACAAAAATCTAAAAGTTTTCACATGTTTAATTTAAAAACAGTTTCTTGACATTCATTCAGGCCCAGCTTAAGATTTTCTCATTAATTTGACACCCAAGTAGGGGGTTACTTTTGCATCAATTGATGTGAAAGTATAAATACATTTATATGGAGAAGCTTAGGATTCTCAGAGAGAAGTGAATACAGATAATTAAAGAAAGTGAATTTCATGATATCCACAATTATATGCATGATGGCTGATCTTATATTGCATTATTAGAAGCCCATGCTCTTTCTTCTTGTTGAATTAATGAGACTAAGAGACTTTTCATTTTCTTTAACTGAATCTGTCCTCAACTAAGAAAACTTTAAGCTATTCCCCACCTCCCCCCACCACCGCAGTGTCCAAGCTGATATTCTAATGCATGGTTTCTAAAACATACAAGTACTTTGGCACCGCCTGTATCTTAGTTCAGCAATGGTTTGTATTAAATCATCACCCATTACCATTGCTATTCCTCCAAATTCTTGGCTTAGCTTTCTAAATCATTGATCTTTCTCTTTCTTCTTTTAAATTTAACTTTGGATAGAAGCATTCAAAAGGGAACTAAGTGTTCTAAGGGAACTAAAGAGTGATAATTCTCTTAATGTTCAGTGCAATTAGAAAAGATTTAACAAAACTTTTCCTAATAGAATGACTGCATCATGCAAGAGTACAATTACTGGTCAGCTTAGTCGTCCTACAACTATTTCCGCTGCTTTGCCCCCACATACATTGTGGGTATGTGGGTATTTCACCCACATACATACACAAGGGCTACCTCTTTGCTGGTCTTTATCTCTAAGAATGAATCATGGTTCTTTTGGAGGGGACATATCACCTTTTCTAAAATTTGCCATATGCCTTTTCTAAAATTTCATTAGCAACCACACAGTAAAAAAAAAAAAGGTTTCTATGCATGCATGCACTAAAGGAAAGGATGAGGAGAGATTTCATCACAGTCTCTCTCCCCAATCCAGAGAATGGAAACTCTTAATGGTATTTCCCCGTGGTACTTCCCAGAACCACATCTGCCCCGTCTGGCCCTCTGTTTCAGTAGGAGGAGGACGTGGCAGAGTACCAATATCTTTCCTGCCGTGTCCAAAATCCAATTTACCATTATTTTGCTCCACCTCCACAGCTAAACTCTGAAGTGAGTGTTTCTAACAAAACTTTCTTTCTTTCCTATAATCATAATCTCACAGTTCTTCTCATCAGACATTTTAGTTTTATAACTGTCATTCCCATTATCCTTTTCAGCAAGCACTCCAACTATAAATTAGCAAGCTTGACTCTTTCATTGATTCACTTGGCAATATTTCTTTTAGTTTTGGCACTTTCCTTCTTGAAACCAATTTAAACAAATACACATGCTATTGTTTGAATTGGCTAAGTTGAACTAAGCCCTCTGTAATAGCATTATTTCGTAACTAGTAGCATGCACAGACATAAGCAGGCTTGGCTGAGACAGTGTGCTCTGTGAGTTGGTGGTCCCCTGGTACGCCTGTTCCAGACCCCAGGATACTGACTGCATGACCTGGTAAGGCCCTCACAGCCCAGATATCAAACCACAGTAATATTCCAAAATACTTCATTAGCTAGACACTCTAGCAAAGCACTGAACATTTTATTGTTGTTTTGAAAATGTGAATCCACACATGGAATGAAATTAGAAACACTCTTCAATGGAGTTCTGTTTTAGAGGAAGAGCCCTTTCTGTGGACAACATTGCACTAAATACTGGGAATTCAACAGTGAGCAGACAGATACTAAAATACAGTTGCTCTTCTGATTTTCATTTCCTGCCTCCCTTTAATTAACAGCTAAAAGAAATCTGTAGTTGAATGGTTCTCTTCTTTAACCTTCCTTGCCTTGACTCCTTTTGAATCTTGCCAAAGACTTTCAATCCAGTGTGCCCTGAGGTTTCCCTTCTTTATATTTAAGAATCTTGCTTCCCTTTAAATAAAGTATTTCTCTATCTGTAATGCTTATAGGTTTAATTGGAGGATAACTATTTTACTGAGGCAGTTGTCTGCAAGTTACAATTTTTAACCATCCCAAGGACCCTACAAGGTAAGCATTATGTTTCCACTTTAGAGATAAGAAAAACAAGGCTTGCAGGCACACTGTGTTATTTATTTAATGGGTATTATGGTTGGGATTCACATTAAGATCTGTGTGACTCCAAAGCGACCACTCCATCTCACTCCTCCCATTGTAGGTAATGAGTCTTTGTCAATAATACCCCAAAGAAGTTTGCTTCTTCCGATCAGGACTTGTTATTACTCATTACACTAAAACTGGGATAATTACACAGGTCTAGTCTGTATGTGTCTATGCTTTAATTAATTTAAACAATTAATATTCAGCCCTTTTCTCCACAGCATTCTAATATTGTGTATATGTGTTTGTAAAAGATAGGAACTCAATAAATAACATCTTAGATCAGGTTCACTAAAAGCAAACATTGAGAGGAGAGTTCATGAGCAGGTAATTTATTAAGGAAGTTTTCCCTAGAGTAAACAGTAAGGGAATGAGGAAAGTGGACAAAAAAGCTTAAAAGGCCGTGTAAAGGGGTGACATCACATACAGTCCCAGCCTCACTTTCTCCATCAGCCGTAATCTCAGTCCACTAAAGCCGAAAGCTCTAGAGTATAAATTACACGTCACAGTTTGTTCTAACCAGAGGCAAAGTAGCTAGGCCTTCGTCAGCCATTGACCAAAGGCCACTTCAGAGGGATGCAAACTCCCAGGTACATCCAGTGTGTGTGAACGGTGAACACGGCTCTAGAAGCCAGGGAGCAATTCTTCCAGAGAGTCTCTGACACAAACCATTAGGAAGAAAAGTCCACAGTCCTTTGGAGAGAAAACAGAAGAATCTGAGGCAGTTTGAACAGAGTGCAAATAATTGGTGAAAGAATAATGGGAATTACAGTGATAAAACTACAAGGCCCAAAGAATGAAAGAGTGAGATTCTGACTCTAGGAATGAAACAATGTTTATTACTATTGCGGATGATTTGTTTCTTAAGCATATGTTAGTTTACAAATGATGCTTTTTAGCCATCTAAAGGGATTTAGGGGGCTGCCTTCCCAGACCACACTCATTCCGTCTCACATAACCTCCTTTGTTTATTTCACAGCGCTTGTCAGTACCTGGAGTATATTCAGCCCTTCGTTTGCTTACTGTCTGTTTTCCCCCCAACACTAGAATATAAGCTCCTTGAAAGCAAGGCCTATCACTGGAAAATTCATTTCTGGACCCAGTGCCTAGAATTCATTAAGCCTGAGATAAATGTTTGTTAAGCGAATACATTCAGAATTATTACCTCTGTTCTCAAGGACATTATGATCTGGTTGGGAGAATGGGGACACACACGTTGAAATAAGATTCCTAAGGCTTCATGGCTCCCATAAGATATTCTTATATGGTGCCAACAAGCAAAGCCTGGTCAGAAATGCATTTTTTCCCACCAATCTTTGGAATCCAACACAATGTGTCTTGAAATTGTTTTATGAAACTTTCTACAAGAGACTTTTAACATCTACACACCTACCAGCATCTCCATCTACACAGGCTAACTTCTGCCCTGTTACCATGGTGCCCCGTCCATGTAGATAAAAATTAAGTAAATGTTAGAGCAACTGTATTCAGTATATGGCATTCAGACTTTTCCTGCTTCAAGGCAAGTGAAAAGCAATACAATTTTTCCATTTAAAAAAATGTAGTTCATTTAAGAGTGTTGTTCCTACCGACTGTTTTTTTCAAATGCCTTTAGTTAACCACCTTCCTGTTCCCAGCTTCCAGTTCAAACTCCTGGCATTTCCCTGATGTGTTCATTTTAACTGCAAACGCCTAATCAGAATTTTAAGGCTAATTAGCAGGTTGGCTAACTTTCAGGAAGAAATACCAGTGGTGTTTTCAACAGGCTGGCAGGATGTCTCCAATTATAAAGATGGAAGAAATAAAAGCAACAGGATGATGGTAAAATCCATTGAAGGACAGATTGTATTTTATAGGAAAAGATATAACTTCATTTAGCTTTGGTCTTTATGTCTTGCAAATGTGCTTTGCACTCCTACCTACATCCCATAGGTCTCAACCTCAATATTTGTGTGCTGGAATATTTCATTGCCCCATAAACCAAGAGGCAACTGAGTATTTTTATTCTCTGGAGAAAAACTGTGTTGTGCCAGGTAGTTTCAGGCAGCGCCACTCTTCCTCATAATTTTATGCGTCAGCTCTCAGGAGGCTACAAAGCTCTATCAACAAGAAGCCTTAATCTTCTTCCTCTTCCTTCTCATGTTAGATATTAACCATATCTAAGTTTTAGTTAAATATGACTCAACTGCAACCAAAACTGCAATGACAGAAACCCAAGATAAGGGTTTGAGTTTTTGTTTTGTTTTAATGTAAATTTCAAAAAAAATCTTTATGGGGGGATATTTTAGTACTTAAATACCAAATTCAGGCTTAAAGTTGACATTCCTCCAAAAAAAAATAGAAAGGACTTCTACATAACTGATCTCTAAGCCTTAAAAAACATCATGAACAGCCCTGGCTGGCGTAGCTCAGTGGATTGAGCGTGGACTGCAAACCAAGGCATCGCAGGTTCAATTCCCAGTCAGGGCACATGCCTGGGTTGCAGGCCATGGCCCCCAGCAACCTCACAGTGGTGTTTCTCTCTCTCTCTCTCTCTCTCTCTCTCTCTCTCTCGCTCTCGCTCTCTCTCTCTCGCTCTCTCTCTCTCTCTCCCTCCCTTCCCTCTCTAAAAATAAATAAATAAAATCTTAAAAAAAAAAACATCATGAACAAATACTTCTTTCAATATTCAGAAACAGTGACTGTTTTCCAAGAGAGAAGATGCTCACCTTGCAGAGACCAGTCTCACTTGGCATCCCACCCTGCAAGCTTCCTTTCCCAATTCCAGAGTGGGTCCTGATTCTTTAAATGTTTTCCATCCCAGTTTCCTGCATGCTCAGTCCCTGGTTTCTGCTCCAAGTCCTCCATGCCATGAGTATCTTCCATCAGCATTATGTTGCAGGGGGCAGAAGCCAGGCACCCGGCCAGGGTGAGCTCCTCTGTCTGATAAGGTGATCGTGTATTCTATGAACCAAGCCCCAGATCTCTCAATAAATGAGTTATTTCACAAACTAAATTCTGTGGATTCTCTGCCTATCTATGTGTCTGTCTATTTCTCCCATTTTCTCTCAATGTCTCTCTCTCACACACACTCACGTAAAAGGAGTCTGTAGTAAAATAAATTTGAGAGATGCAGATTTAAAACAAAGGAGACTTATGTATTAGGGAATTTCTCAAAGCATATAACATATTAATATACATTAAGAATCTCAAAAAAGTGATAGAAGATGTAGTGTTTTCAAAATTTACTTGACAGATCATTTTTTTCAAAGAACATCCTCTATTGCCACATTTATTTATCAGTTTCTTACTATGTTCCTTGTGTTGGTTTTAACGAATGCATAGCAAGGTGAATAATCAGATTTCCTGCCCTAAAGAAACTTATAATTCAGGGAACAGATCACATTTTCTATAACTGTGCTCTCCACATATGGCTACTTAAGTTTAATTAAATAAACTTAAATAGTATTAAAAATTCTCAGTTTCTTAGCCAAAGACACAGAAATAGAAAACAGGCTGACAGTGACCAGAAGGGAGAGGGGAGGGAATTTCAGGGGAGAATGGGAAGGGTTTACAGGAACAAGTATAAAGGACACATGGACAAAAACTAGGGACGGTGAAAATGGGAGGGGCGTGGGGAGGGATGGGTAGGTGGGCTGGGATGGGAGTAAAGGACAGAAAAATGTACTTACACAATGATTAAAATAAAATTAGAAAAAAAATTCTCAATTTCTTAGTCTCACTAGTCATATTTCAACTTCTCAATACATGCACTGTCACGAGTGGCTGCCATATTGATGGTGCAGATTAAAAAAAAAATTTCCATCATTGCAGAAGATTCTAGTGGCTGGAACTGCTTGAGAACATTACCTATTTTTATTAATTATACACAAATAAGGGTGGTCATTTCTTTTTATATCCTTTTCTTCCAAAGACTACAAACTTTATCTGATCTTATCCTACTACAAGTCATCCTGTTATTGCACTTGAGAAATTGTACTCATAAGAAATTATTTCTACTTCTATTATTACTTTGCTCTCCAGTGGGCTACTTCTGGACCTACTGTGTGATCTGAATGTAAGACGATTGACAGGAGTTAACAACAGACAGTGACCCTAGAACCAGAGATTTCAGAGTTTCAAAAGCCCCTAAAGATGATTCATTCCAATTCTCTCAGTTTTAAAACTTAGAAATTGAAGCTCAGAGACATAGAAACTTGTCCTACATCACTGAGACACTAAACGACACAGACCTTCATTATAATGACTGCGCACAATGCCCTGAGTCTTAAACACTGCCCTTCAGGAGGAAGTCATGGAACAGCACACTGCTCCCTAACGACTGCCGTTATACACAGCAGGGACTTTCCTGTTAACATCCTGTGCGAACGGTATCAAATGGAGCTCTTCCCCACAAGATTATTATCATTGGAACAAATGTAAATTTTACTGAAATGTAGTATTCACTGTACATAGTGAACCCTGAAGAGAAATACCCACAGTCACTCTCTAAAAGTGTGTGTGTGTGCTTATGAATATGTGCATAGGATCAGGAAAGAGAATGCAGATTTTTATTCCTCTGTAGTCAATTACATCATCATAAATACTTGACATTTTTATAGCACTTGACACTTCCAATGGTTTGTACACATTATTTCATCAATCTCGCAGTATCCTGTGAGGTAGGTATTTTTTACACGTAAGAAAACTGAGATTCAGAGAGATTATAAATCATTCAGTCATGAGTCACATGACTGCTATACAGAAACCCAAACTCATATTCAGGGTTTTTTGTCTCTAAAACTGATGCATTTACTATCACATCATAGCTGCCTCTCTTTAAAAAATGCGACAAAAATCCTTGTGTGCTGTTGATAGGAATGCAAGATGGTACTGCTGCTCTGAAAAAAAGTATGGCAGCTCTTCAAAAAATTAAAAATAGAGTTTTCATATGATCCAGCAATTTCACTTTTGGATATACACCCCAAAGAATTGAAATCAGAGTCTCGAAGAGATATGTGTACTCCCCTGTTCATAGCAGCAGTGTTCGCAATAACCAAAACATGGAGGCAACCCACGTATCCACCAACAAATGAACGGATTAGCAAAATACGGCATATCCTTACAGTGGAATACCATTCAGCCATAAGAAAGAAATGAATTTCTGACATATGCTACAACATGGATAAAACTTGAGGAAATTATGCTAAGTGAAAGGAGCCAGTCACAGAAAAGCAAATATTGTATGATTTTATTTAGATGAAGTATCTTGAGTAGTCAAAATCATAGAGGTGGGAAGTGAAACGGTGGTTGTCAGGGACTAGGGGAAGGAGGAATGGAGAGTTATTGTTAAATGGATACGGAATTTCAGTTTTACAAGAAGAGCTATGAAGGTAGATGGTGATGATGGCTGCACAGCACTATGAATATCTATAACCACTTAGTCTATGATATTCTGTTACAGCAGCCTGAGTGAACAAAGACAGAAAAATAGTTTCAAGATCAGAAAAAATCATGTACAAGAGGGGTTAAGAACCTGGACCTAGGAGCCAGATGGTCAGGGTTTTAATTCCTGATTCTGAGATTCCTCCACCTCTCTTCCAGATCAATAGAGCTGATAGAATTGAAGACTGGCCCTTAAAAACTGCTCACAAACTTCTCTAGCTCTTTCCCCATTTCTGACTGACTGGATTAGATACAACTTCAGCAACTATGGACACTGCATTGTGTTGGCAGAGTCCCCAGCTGCCTGAGCCCCTGAATGCTGGCAGAGCCGCCATCCCCATACGTGCATTCCTGAATGACCACCAGAAGGAGAACCACACTGTTCACATGTTCACCTGCCAGGGGCTACTGCATGTGCAACAGGCAGGTTCCTAGTGTTGCAAGTCACCTTATACAAGTGTCTATTTGTTGCACTTGGTCTTAGCTAAAAGTCCGAGAAGCAATTGTGTCTATTTGTTATAGCAGTTAGCATTATCCTAACAAATACACCTTTTTACCTGTGTCACTACATCAGGGGGAATTCTTTCCAAGCTCACTAAGAGTTATGTACGACCTTTTAGATCTTTTCCAATAATTCATTTAAGTTTTGCAATGCCTGAAAAAGTAAAGTTTCCTTTTACCTGTGATGTATCACAGGGAACAATAAAGAGTGTAAGATCAGAGTGTGACTGGAATTTTATTGATGGCCTGAGGCAAAATAAAACTCAGCCCGCTCTTTTGTAGCAATATTAGATCTGCTGCTCTTTCAGCAGTAAAATCCTGTGTTGTCAGCAGCTACTGAGAGCAGATATGACTCAGAGGACACATAAAAGCATACATGTAAGGCAAGGAGCTATTACGTTTAGAAAATCATTTTTTGTGACTTAAGTGCACTCTAACATTTCATATCTTAAGTCATCAAAATCACATTCAGAACTCAGAATCTCAAAAACATCACGCTCCTCTCTGTATGCCCTCATTGCACGAGGTGGAAGAAAGGCACACAGGCTCGGGCAGAAGGTCACAACTTCTGGATGTGGAAGGGAACGCAAGGTCGGTGAGCATGGCAGGGTGGTTCTACAGAGGAGGAGAACAGGGCCTGAAAGGGTGTGAACTGCACTGCACCACCTGGCAGAGTCAGAACCAAAATGTGGTTCTCGGCATTGGTTTTGGTTTTCCGATTACACATTTGTCAGATAGACGATGTCCCAATGCTTAGCATTGTGGAATCTTGTTTGTTGTATAATGTTACTCTTCAACTTTTCTTCAAAAAGGGATATTAGGTCATGATTTATTTTATGATATTTGATTTTGCAAGAGTAACAGTTCTGAGACCTACCAGCATCTGGTACATGGATGGTATTGAATATATATTGATTGGTTGGGGTTATGTCTGTCAGGCTTCCAGACCTAAAGTAAGGTTTTGCTATGGCCTCATAGTCTGACTGTCTAGAATTCCCTTTTTCTTTTTAAAGAAGAAAAGTTTCAGAAAGACAGAGTGAAAGAGAGATCAGCTGCAGAGCATAATGTTTACTCTGAAATACTGAACATTTCTCAGAACCCAAACATGACATTTTACAGGCATCATGTAATCTAATCACTATTTGCATTTTGAGCATGTACGAGAGAATCCTGGATCAGCCATAGCAGAATAACATGTATATGACTCATTCTCACCATACAAGCATATATGTAACTGAACAAAATATATAAAGCAACTGTTTTTAGGCATTAGATAACAGACATTGTGGGTTGTGTTCTTTGAGAGAAAAGAAATGCTAAGATGAGTTTAGCATTTGCTTCAGTATTCTACCTTTCCAAGCTGCAGCTCTCCAGAGACCAAACATGCACTTCACTTGCAGGCAGGGGAAACAGGGCATAGAAATGCAACTACCCAGAAAACAATGGAATGACATCTTTAAGGTATTATCAAGCTAAAGCTGTCAAATATAGAATTTTGTAACTTACAAATATCTTATTTAAAATGGGGAAATAAGTAGATTTTCAGGCAAACAAAAACAAAATTTCTCACTAACAGACTTGTACTGCAAGAAATGTTACCCCCAAAAAAAGGAGAAAGAAAAAGAAAATGTTACAAGATGACTTTCAGGTTGAGGCTTAAGGACACTAGATATCAACATAGATCTATAAGCAGGAGTGGACAAATACAGACTTTGACTCAAATCAAACTATCTACCTGTTTTTTGGTGGTCCGTGAGCTAAGATGACTTTTGCTTATTTAAGTGGTTTGAAGAAAATAAATAGAACAATGATATTTTGAAAGCTATATGAAATAAGATTTTGAAACCTATGTGAAATGTTAAAACTTATTAATAAAAGTTTATTAGAACACAGCCACAATCATTGGCTTACAAATTGCTTATGGCTGATTTCACTCTATGATGGTAGCTGAGTAGCTGTGACAGAGGCCATATTGCCCACAAAGCTTTAAACATTTGCTCTCTGGCCCATTACAGGAAAAGTGTACAGATGCCTGATGTACAAGAAGGAATGAAGAGCACCGAAAATGATAAATGTGTAGGACAATATAAAAAATGCCTTTCCTCATTTTTTACTTTATTAAAAAGATTAAAGCAAGAGTAATGGAATTAGACTGTAAAACTTAAACATGTAGAAGCAAAAAAATGGCAACAACAGGAGAAATGATAGGAGCATAAACAGAAGTATAGTCGTGTGAGGCTCTTACATTACACACGAAAGATTTTGCCTTCATCAGCTCAGGCTGCTGTAACAAAATACCACAGATGGGATGGCTTAAATAACAAATATTTATTTCTCACAATTCTGGCGGCTGGGATGTCCAAGATCAATGTGCTGGCAATTCGATTCCTGGTGTGGACTCTCTTCCTGGTTCGCAGACAATATCTTGCTGTAGCCTCACCTGTCTCTTCTAACATCATCTTACCCCATCTTGTCCCTTAAGGCTTCTTATCCCGCCGTAAGGGCTCCACCCTCTGACGTAACTGCCTCTCTAAGGCCCTACCTCCAAACGCCATCACATTAGGGACTTTGTTTCCACATGTGAATCTGAAAAAGGAGAGACACTGAACAGTCAGCCGACAGCAGCAGGAACGGCTGTGTTAATGGTAGGTAAATTACACTTTACAACAAGAAATATCACCAAAAGTAAAGATAAAGGAGTCACACTGATGAACATATCAACTCAAGAAGGCATATCAACCTACATGTGTATGTACCTAAAATAGGACTTAAGAATAAAGAAAAAAATGGACATAATTAAGAAGAAAGGGATAAATCTATAATTATCCCTTTAAATATTTTAAAACTCCTCTCTCAATATTTAACAGGACAAATAGACAGAAAATCAGAACATAGAAGATTGAATAACTATAAATGGACATTCATAAACTATTCCCCAAAATGGAAGGATACACATTATTTTCAAGTACACAAAGTATTATATATAAATGCCAAGATAGACCATATGCTGATTCATACTGCAATAATTTTAAAGGATTGAATAAATAAAATTTATGATTTCTTACTTTTTAAAATAAAATATTTTTTAATTATAAGAAGTTTAAAGATCAAAGAACTGTTTAAATTCTACTTGTATATGGACCCCTCCCTCCCCCAAAAATACAGTATTTTTGATAGAACCCTCTTTAATAGGTTTAAGAAGTCTGTGCTACTTGATCACAAAATTCATCTAAAAATGATGTTATTAATTGGATTTTAAAAATTAGTATTCTATTTTCTCTCCCAGGTTATTTTGTAAGTCAAGTGATATCTCACAGCATACAAAAGAAAGCTTCATAGTGAGAAAAATGTTTTTAAGTAATAAGTCAAATGATAAATGACCAAAACTCAAGTGTTCTGAAAACCAACTGCAGGCATCATGTTCATGTTATTAATTAATTAATTAATTAATTAATTAAAAGTACCTGAAAATTTTTCTTTCAAATAATTGAAATATTTCAAAGAAATTATATCAGCCATCTCAAAGGAAAAGGGATACTGGTCAGCCAAATTCCTTCCTAATTCAAATAGGATTGATGGATATAACTCACGGTTCCGCTTTGTGTCATTCACACAGCTCTACAAAAAAGCATTTCTGTTTGAGATAGAGAAATCTATCAAATAAACTTTGTCAGCTATGACATGAATACATAAAAGACTATGTAGGCATACAGCCTGATTTTTTTCACTAAGCCAGTCACGTAATGGTGCTTTAAGTACATATAGCTTGGTTTGGTTTGGTTTCATGTCTGTTTTAATGTGAAAGCCTCTCATGTTGACATATAGTTTTGGATTGAGATAGGAAATAATTAAGCAAGTCTTAGATGTCCAGGATCAAAGTCAGAGGTGTTGATGATCCAGGCATGGATATATAGTTGTTAAGGAGTCCAGAAAACAAGCTGGAGTGGTGATGGAATCAAGACATTAACATGGACAGGATAGGGAATGAGTCAGAAGCAATGTTTTAAGAAAGGCTGAATCAGTGCCCTCAAGTCCTAATAGAACAGATAAGAGAGAAGTTCATCAATCACTACAGAGCACACAGTAAAAAAAAAAAAAAAAAAAAAAAAAAAAAAAAAAAAAAAAAAAAAAAAAAAAAAAAAAAAAAAAAAAAAAAAAAAAAAAAAAAAAAAAAAAAAAAAAAAAAAAAAAAAAAAAAAAAAAAAAAAACAGATCACAAGAGTAAATTATGCAGATTAAGCACCATAATTTGCATAGAGATCAGATTTGAAAGTAGTTTCCTCAGGAAGAAACCTAGGATGACAGGCCAGAAACTAGATCTAGGGTTACACAAAAGTGAGACCCAAAAACCCAGCCAAAGCAACTTCATCTCAGCAAGCAAAATACAGACAAAATAGGTTAGACAGGACCACAAAGAATAGAATTATTAAGTTTCAACCCAGGGATGTAAATGCACTCATTGAGCTTTTAAGTACAAGATCTGTCTGGAAGTATCTTGTCATGTAATAGGAAAAACAGAGGCATTTGTTGAACATACAAGATACAAGAAACATTGTACATAAGACAATGATGTCTCAGTCCCCTTCAAGGTAGGAACTTTGGGACCTCACACAGTTCTCCCAGTTACCATCATCTGCCCCGTCATATTTTCCTGAATCTCATTGACAGTCTAAAATCTCTTTCTTTTGAAAGGTGATTTTAGTTTTGGGAAAAGCAAAAAGTCATAGGGCGTCAAATCTGGGCTACAGTGGGGCTGAGTCACCTGGGTGATTTGATGTTTTGACAAAAAACTGCACAAGACGTGGTTCATGAGCAGATGGGTTGTCGTGATGAAGCTGCCCATCACCAGTTGCCCACAGCTGTGCCCTTCTGAATCACCCAGATAGTTTCCATCGAGGAGTGTTCAAACTTAACACAAATTTGATGCAGATTTGTGGCTTTACTAGCTCAGTCATTTTGAATTGCAAGGCCACAGAGTATACCTGTTCACTCAACAGTGTCTACCTCTCCCACTGACTAGTACATGGAAGTTGTCATTGTTCACGCATGCACATTCCAGCCCACCCTCCTTGGCTGCCAGGTTACATCAATGTCACACAAACCATCCTTGTTATATTAACAATGGTTGGACTTTTTCTGGACAGACTCATATTTATAGTTTTTATGAATGCAAATCTTCACTTTCATCCAGAAATTGACAACCTGGGAAAGCAGGAAATTGGTCTTAAAGCTGACCCAAAATGTGGTGGAGGTTGTAAGTGCATTACAGGAATGCACTACTTATTAAGGCAATTGGGCAATGCGAGTTGGACAGGAGGCACACACTGCTACATCTCCCTGGTTGTAACTGAGTGGCTTCAATTTCCAGTCATTCATGTTTTCAGGAACATAGTTCTCCGTTTCAAAATGTCTTAATATAAATGACTTGTTTTCAATATAAATACCTAATGTGTTTTTCTATCAGACTAGTTTATTATGGAATAATGTACATCAATTTCATGCCTAATTTGTAGTTTTATAGCTGAAACATCAAGGAAAAACATCATCATTAAATGTTGATTCCTGATGCAAAAAAAAAATCATTTTTAATTCAAGCTTAAGCCCATGTTTATCAGGCCAGCAAGAACTGAACATTCTGCAGTGATATCACACTGCTTCCCTGAGGAGTCTTCTCTCCCCTAAAATATTCTCCTCTCCTACCTGCTGGCTGCTGCTTATAGTAGAATTTCTAGGTACAGAAGATTGTTCCCTTCTTTGTAAGAACAGGGGTTGGACTCTAAAACAGGGATCAGTAAACTATGACCTATGACCTGTGGGTCGGATACATCCCACTGCCTCTTCTGGTACAGCTCTCAGGCTAGAAATGGTTATTCCATTTTTAAATGGTTATCAGAAAGAAAAAGAAGAAAAATATTTCAAGGCATGAAAATGAGGTGAAATTTAAATTTCAGTGTCTAGCAAATGAAGTGTGGAACACACCAGACTCATCTGTTTACACATTGTCTATGGCTGCTTTCACGTTATAACAAAGTCAAAAAACATGTCGCCACAAACACCATAAAGCCCACAAGCTATATTTACTATCTAGCCCTTTATAGAAAAAGTTTGCTGACCTCTGAAACACCTAAGTAATTGCCTTGTTGCCTCATAGGCAGAGCAACAACATCTCACCCAGCAAATGCAAATGCCTTCTGCTTCTCATGCCTAATTCAAAGTCAAATATCAAAGTCAAGGCTTTGCATTAATACAGAAGTCCTCCACAAAAAGACCTCTGTTTTTCTTCCTAAAACTTCTGCCACAGTTCTTCAGGCTCAGCCACTTGCTAAAAAATAGTTTCTCCACTTTTCTCCTCCTTTCCTTCCCTGCAGGGAGCCTGCCATGCTGATTACTCTATTGAATCCTCTCTCTTCTTCTCTATCCACAAACCCATCCAGATTTCTTCACAGCACTGACTGTGAGGACTTATTTTTTATTTGTCTGTCTCTCCCACTAGAGAGTGAACTCAGTGAGGCTGGGTTAATACATATTCTATTCACTATTATAGAGTGCTCTTTTTAAAGGATTTAGTATACTTAGCACTATGTGTCTTAACATATGGGACTTGCTTAATTAATACCAAGTGAACAAATGAATGAATGGTTTCAAGGCTATATGAAAGGTTTAAATAAGGGAGGAAAGGTTTAAATAAGGATTTTCTGAAAGCACACTACCCCCCACCAAAAAAAAAAGATCTACTTTACTTGAAAACTAATACTACAATTTATGGAATGTGGACCAGCTACCCGTCACTGTGCTCAGTTCTTTACCTCTTGTGGCTGCTATAATAAATTACCACAAAACGAGTGGATCAAAAGAACAAAAATGTCTCCTCCCACAGTTCTGGAGGCCAGGAGTCTGAAGTCAAGGTATAGTAATAGGGCCACACTCCTTTCTGGATCCTCGGGGGAGGTTTCTTTCCTGGTCTCTTCTGGGTTCTGGAGGCTGTCGGCATTGCTCTGCTAGAGGCTCTATCACTTCAGTCCCTACTTCCACCTCCACCTCCCCCCCTCTCCTGTGTGGCCGTGCCTTTTCCTTTTCTGTCTCTTATAAAAACATGTGTGCCCTGGCTGGTGTAGCTCAGTGGATTGAGTGTGGGCCTGTGAACCAAAGGACTGCTGGTTCAATTCCCACTCAGGGCACATGCCTGGGTTGCAGGCCAGGTCCCTGGTGGAGGGGCATGCAAAAAGCAACCACACATTGATGTTCTTCTGCCTCTCTTTCTCCTTGCCTTCCTCTCTCTCTAAAAATAAATTTAAGATCTTTAAAAAAATTTAAAAAACATACTTGTAATTAAATTGAGTGCCCAGCAGGTTAATCCAGGGTGATCTCATCTCAAGATTATTAATTCACTTATATCTGCAAAGACCTGTTTTACAAATGAGGTCACTGTCACAAATTTCAGGGAGTTAGACATGGACATATCCTTTGGGAGTTACTAGTTAACCCACTACACTTACCATCAGGATGCTATTGCATTGATGATTTTATTGAAGCCCTCTGAGGGCCTTGACGGTTCACAGTATTTCTTAAATACGAGAAGTCCAATAATAAAGTAGAAAACTGAGCAACTGAAATTCAGTCTGTTAGGTTTTAAGACTGTGCCCTTAACTATTACAGAATTTTACTGTCTACAAAGACAGAGCAACATTCTGAGCTGCTCAACCTATAGGTTGAACATACCAGGGTCCCAAGCCACCAGAAAATCCCTCCTCTTTTTCTTCACCTGTTTCCACCCATATGGTCTACCTGCAGGAAGGGAGGCTATCTCACTAGCCCTGTTTTTACCAGAAAACTCCCAATTTTGCTGGGGGCTAATCTAATACTATTAATCACCTCTAAAATTTAGTTCCTGTTCCTCTTTGTAAATTTTGCTTCATAAAGTTCATGACAAATTAAATTCACTGCTTATCCACCACTGGTACATAAGAAATTCTAAAGTGAATATTTTATCTTTACTTCACTCTAATAATCTTATAAATGTGTGGATCCTTTTTCTGAATTGGGATAAAACACACCAGGCATCTCACATGTTGACAAGGGAGTTGAAGAATGAGGAAATTCTTGTATGGTCACTTTGAATTAGACATGCCCGTGAACTTCAAGTGAATGTAAACTGTGAATTTCTTCATGCTCCTTCTAATTGCTTGACCCAAAACTCAAAGTTAGCTCCTTGTGAAAATTGCCCTCCTCATAACATGACAGAATTAATGTATTTGCAAAGGCAAACAATGCGTTCCTTGCTGCTGCTGGACGGGGAATGTTGTCGATCATGCCAACTCACAGGGAAAATGTAGTCAAGGCCCCAGAGGATCAAAGGACAACCACCTGGAAATTTATGTCAGTTTTTAGGCCCCTTCACTGCAAACAAATATCACACTTTCATACCGCTTCACAATCAAAGAAAACCTTGGACTTGTAGTCCTGCAGAAAAGGCAGAATGAAAAAGCAGGCTGTTTCCTCGGCCACACCAGCCACCTGGAGGGACGTGGGCCCGCATCCAGCACCATCTCACAACTGGAGATGGCCATGGCCATGGTCATCGAGGCCTTTCCCCTGTTCGGGAGTATGGATGACAACAAGCAGGGCCTGAGCAAGGAGGAGCTGAAGGAGCTGTTGGAGCAGGAGCTCCCGGGCTTCCTGCAGAGCGGAAGGGACAAGGAGGCTTTGGATAAACTCCTCAAGGACCTGGATGCCAGTGATGACCTCAACGAGTTCATAGTGTTTGTGGCTGCAATTGCATTCACCTGTCATGTGTATTTCGAACAGAAGACACTCAATGGATGCCCTATAGACCCAGATTCCTGAAGGGGGCACAGGGAGCAGGCCCCCAGCTTCTGGAAAGCTCTTGGCAGCAATTATGTCTCTGGGCTTAGAGAGCTGATGGCTGTCTGATTAATAAAATGCTTGTGAAATGAAAAAAAGAAAAGAAAAGAAAAGCAGCATTCATGTGAGAGTCAAAACCTATCGTGCACTTTAGTGAGGAATGAAAGGCTTTTGTGCTCTGCTTTTACCTCTGCTGCAGCTGGAGCTCAGAATGACTCCGAGGACAGCACACTGACAAGGATGGGCAACTTCTGCCTGCCTGACTGTTTCATAGTTTTCATGTCATTTAATCCACACAACTACCCTTGAAAGCAGGCAAAATGCCCTCATTTTAGAGTCAAGGAGATTGAGGCTTAGAAAACCTAATGGCTTACCAAAGCTCACACTGGTTAATTAGCAGCAGTGTAAGATAAGTCAAAGAGATTCTCAAACATGAAGCTAACCTAAATCCATTTTTTTTCCTGCTCCTGCCTGAATATCTAAACAAATGCTTTTAAAATAATGACATGCTAAATCTCACAAGCAAGTTACTATAGAATTCTGGTAAGTCTGCAGTGACATGCTGTTTTCACTAAAGACAACCGGAATATGACATTGTCTCCTTCTATTATGAACCCAGCCAGCAGCCCGACTGTCAAATACCCACTGCTGTGATCAGTTTAGCAAGGTCGGCTACTTGATTGCTATGAATAATTGGATGCCATTAATAATGGTCAGCTCCAGGATACAGGAAAGTGGTCAAGCGTAGTAATTGTATTTTGAATTCCAGCAGATTATTTCCTAGGGGGCAGGAAGACAACCACTATATGGGGTACAGTTTTTTTTTTTTAATTACAATAGAGATAATTGCTTCCCTAAAGGTGAGAGGGACAAGCCAAGGGCTGCCTTAATAACAAGCATGAGTAACCCTAGAAAGAAGTGTAAAGATCAACGCTTTATAAGATATCACTAATACCAGGGGGCCCGACTATTACTTTGATAGTTAAGTTTATTATTCCCATGTTCAGATTAACACTAGAGATTTACTTGTTACTGAGGAGAGAGGGAGAGTCACTACCTAAATTTGTAAGTACCAGTGAGGTCATATCAATGGCTAATTAGGAAATCTAGTCTAGTTGATACTCATCTGAAAGATCAAGCATAAATCTTTTGCTGTTCAATGTGCATTAAATGTTCACAATATATTAAGGGCTGTAAATACTGCAGAATAATTATATGGAACAATATTATAATCTTTTTTCAAAAGCCCTGTCAAAAGAATGAAAGCTTTTTAAAAAATCTTCCAGAACATAATAATAAGAATGAGAAACTAAGTGACCAGAGGGGAGAGGGGAGGGAATTTCAAGGGAAAAGAGGAAGGGTTTACAGGAACAAATATAAAGGACATGTGGACAAAAAGTAGGAGGGAGTGGAAATGGGAGGGAGGTGGGGAGTGCTGGGGGGGTGGGCTGGGATGGGAGTAAAAGACAGAAAAATGTACTTGAACAACAATTAAAATAAAAATTAAAAAAAAGATATTGGGAAAAGGCACATTTACAACCATGTGCAAAGGAGAAACTGAAAACAATTTTTAGAGGATAATAATAGGCTAGGATTTGGGTAGTAAATAGACTAAAGAGCAAAAAAAAATCAGAAGAATATAATACTTCAAAAGCAACAGGGCATGCATTATCTCAACATCCACTAGCTATCAGATTCAGGTTTTCATATGGAAAGTGTTTCTTAAAGTGACAGCAATGGGAGCAAACAAAATTAAACTTAAGATGTGTCATAGCAGGGGTGTAAGTGATGGAAACATGAATGGGAGCATGGCGTCACACTACAACCGCTTGAAACAGTAAATACTCAACTCTTACTTCAATTGTCAGTTTTCTCATTATTTGGACCTACTAGGAGCTGGACCATTTTTGACCATTTTTTTCAAGGGTACTTAGTGTTCACAGCAACTCTGAATTAAAAACAAACAAATGGATCATAAACATACTACAAAACTCTCATAAGGAAACCTAAGGAGTAAGTTTTCATGAGCGCAGGCTAGGCAACAGTTTCATACATACAATACCAAAAGGTAGGTAACAAAAGAGAAATATATATAAAATGACTACATCAAAATAAAAAATTTTTATGCTGCTAATGATGCCATCAAGAAAGTAAAAAGGCAACCCTCAGAATGCGAAAAAATATTTGCAAATCATATATGCGATAAAGGATCTGTATCTCAATACAAACAGCTAAAAAGCAGAGACACTTAAATGTCCATCAACTGATGAGTAAGCAAATAAAGTGTGGCACATGCTACACGTCTGACCCTTGAAAACATTGTACAAGTGAAAGAAGTCAGCCACAAAAAGCTACGTACTATAAGAATCCATCTGTGAGAAATGTCCAGAATAAGACTATTTACAGGTACAGACAGTAGATGAGGGGTTGTTTAGGGCAAGGGGAAGGAGATAGGAGGGAAATGGAAATTTAATGTTAATAGGTATATGCTTTCTTCTAGGGACAAAGAAAATGTTCTGAAATTAGATTATAGTGATGGTTGCACAACCCTATGAATGAATATACTAAAAAAAATTAAATTCTATACTAGACTTTAAATGCATGAATTGTAGGCATGTTAATTATATCTCAGTAAATTCAAAGCTATTTTATAAAAACAATCAAAACAAAGAAAAATAGCAATAGGTATAGGCTGTTTCCCTAGTGCCAAAACCATTTTATTTTAGACTGAAGGTCCAGAAGGAGAGAAGCAACTTGTCCAAGGCCCCACATTGACTCAATAGCCAAACAGGATCCATAAGAGTTTTGCTTCAAAAGATTCCCTAGGCCTCAGTGCATTGGGAGATGTCTTATCCTTTATAATCTGACTTTTTGGGGACTTGGGCTGGGGGTAGAGGGAGTATCTTTCCCTTTTGGTCACATTGATCCAGAAGTGTTTCCATCAGCTGTGTACACTGAGGACATTGTGTTCTACAGGAAAGAGGTAATATAAATCTAGCAGCAGTCTGTTTTCCTACACAATGTTAAAGAATTACTAAAGAGTTCCAAAACCTGGGTAAGGTCTAAATGGTCCCTAAGAAGAGGAAGTGTGCAAGCTTTTAAGTATGAAAAATACTATATAAATAGGTGATAGTCCATTCAAGAAATAAGAACCCAGAACCCAGAATTCCCAGCCCTTAATTATGCCTCACAGGATAAGCAAGAGACTGAAACCAGAGTTCAGAGGGTCAACTCTTCGGCTTTTGCTATGAAATTATCGCCTTTCCCCTCTAGGGAACATCCATGTTTTTCAAGAGCCACCTTTAAGCCCACACAAAGCTAGAAAAGCAAAAAAAAGATGAAAAGATTCTCATCTCAGTTGCAGTACTTCCAAAACTTCAAGTGTCTAACTTCAATGTCAGAAGACTAAGAAAATGTCTTGGATAACAATGGTTTCCTCACTTGTACAATGGAGAACATGAACACCACCTACCTACAAAACTCAGTGGAAATGAGGTACAAATCCAAGCACAAAAGTGTGGCAGCGATGTGTGTGTGTATACCTGAACACACTTGCGAATCAGGGAGGGAGGGTGGTAAAGGAGCTCAGGGAAAGGTGGCTGAACATCAGGGCCTGACAGCATTTTACAGGTTTTCTAGAAGAGATCAGAGATGATACAGAGTTCTTTATGCTTGAGGAGGAAGCATACAAGAGTGGGAAAGTGGAATGTGTCTGTTCTCACTAATGCACTCCAAGCTTAAAAAGAAGTTTCATAATTGTTTGTTCCTATGCCAGTCCTTCTATCTGTAATAAATCTGTGTTTTTTAAGTTACTATTGTCAGTTTTTTACTCCTAGTTTGATACAGACACTGGCCTGCAGTGTCCGAGTCATTACAGATGAAATGAGGCATTCACACGGACTACCAAGTCTGGTGGAGGAAAAGGGTCAGCATGGCTTTTCTCTCAAGGGGAGCAAAAGCCTCGGCCCTTGCTGTGACCGACCTTTATTGGGTTTCTGGGCACATTACATGATTGTCCTCATTTACTATGCACAGGTTCGCTTTAGGTGGTTACCTTTTACAAAAAACAAAGGAGCCAATGCTCCTCACAGAGGAGCCAATCACATCACAGAGGAGGGATATTTGCAAACGAAAAGGCAAAAGGGGTTGAACTGGTTACACTCATCCATGGAAGGTTTAGCATGGATTTTAAGAAGTTATTTTGCAGTAAATGTCCTCAATTCAGG
Source organism: Tonatia bakeri (assembly GCA_004024845.1). Lineage (NCBI taxonomy): Eukaryota > Metazoa > Chordata > Mammalia > Chiroptera > Phyllostomidae > Tonatia > Tonatia bakeri. The sequence continues at coordinate 186,348 of PVIA01001599.1, forward strand.
GTGAGGGAGTGTTTTAGCAAGAGCAAGACTCAAAGTGGCCTAGGCACATTGCAGGCCTGATTCCCCACAGGAGAACCTATCCGTAGGCGTGGGTCCTGTGCATCTCCCAGTGGGAGCTGGGCCCAGACCACGCAGAACGGTCTCCTACACTAGTTAAATTATTTTTTATATCTTTTCATAAAATGTATCTTGAAGAAAGTACTAGCAAACCTTGAGATAGGGTGACTTACTGATAACATTTCCTTGCCCATTTCCAACCACTGAAAATTAGCCTGCATGTGAGGAAGAGAAAAGGTCGGAGAGGAGGTCGGCAGCACACAGAGATCCATGTTTCATTAGTCTTCCCAGAGGCTGCAGGAATTAACTGATTACCCTACACTGTGGCTCGGTAGGATGGCGTAGTCCAACTGTGACCTATTTTCGGAAAAACTAAACTGATTTATAAAAATCAAAATTCATCAGGAGTATAAATAATGACATGAACCAGAAGACATGTACACAGAAGGATTCAAGATAAGGTAACATTTTAAAAATAATGCTCCTCTAGATATTTAAAATATGACTTCACTTATACAACATGAATTACTCTTTTACCAAAACTCATTATTAAAACACCCAAATTTATAAAGGCAAATGCATCAGGAGGTTAGTGGTGAAATTCATTAAAAATTTTTCATTAAATAGCATGCCACCTCCATGTACTAAAAATATAATTTGAATTGCCAGAAATTGATTAAATGCAAATTTAGGGAAACACAGCTATTGTTAGAACTAAATATGCCTATATTTGTCTTGCTGTTTGTGTGGGTAAGTGGGAAAATTTAAGATCTGAATAATTAAGCAGTCATTCTCAGACTAACGTGCATAATTAGAGTCTCTGAGTTTGTTATCTATAAAATATCTGTCTATGATACACAAACAGACATAAATTACTCTTGCTAACAGCAGAAGCCTAGAAACCATGACACTAGATAGTATATAGTTCCCATATTATTTCAGCTTACCTTTTGGCTACATTTTATTTGCTTTAACAATACAAAGAAAGGCATTTAAAATCTAATGTCTTACGCACATAAATTGAATTCAGTAATATTGAGCAGAATTTCTATGAGAAGGAGAACCAGGGGTAGGGCCCCAACACATGCTACGATCTGAGGGGAATTCTTGAGAAACTACAACAGAGAGTGACCAAAGGTAAGTCCTCTGATGTTAACTGATAAAAGCAAAATGAAATAAAAAGATTTGAGGGAAAGGGCATTGCACACTGGTGCTATTCAAACAAACAGATTGCACGTTGAAATGGAACCTCACAAAGTACCCATGCCTTCAGCCTCCCTTTGATCAACCTGGGGCTGATTTTCATAAGAGCTCAAGAAGAATTCATCGGCCAGCCTGCATTTCTGCTTTGGGAGGCAAAACATACAACAGTAGACTTCTCCTGTCTACAAGGCCCGACTACTGAACGGCCTGTAGGAGATCAGAGCCATGGTGTCTAGAAGCGTGCAAGCATCATCATCTCCCAAAACACACTTTAAAACACCAATTCAGGAAGAGAAATGCACAAGAGAAATTCCATTAAGACGGATCATCAGAAGCCCAGAGAAGTTGCGCCTTGGAGCAACAGGGCTGAATGTCTGACCAATAAGAAAGCAATGTAACCAATTTAAAATGGAATATGTGGCTCTATTCCAGACAATTCCAAGACAAGCAAAACACTGAGTTTCATATAAAATTCTAATCTTGACTAAGAACTTTATCTTAGTGAAGCACTCCCTGTCTGATAATCAAGTCTGAAAGGGCTGAGTAAAAGGGAATGTATTTCTTGATGAAATAGGAGCATGGGACCAAATAACACAAGGGAATAAAATTGCTTCTAACAATCTATTTAAAGATCCCATTAAGTAATGCTCATTCATTTTGAATCTTGATAATGGAGTTACATAGGAGTCCACATGAATATAGAATGATTAAGAACAATGCTGTCAGACAATAAGCATTAAAGTAGGTTATGCTTGCGGAAAACAGATAAGAGACCTTTGGTGAAACAGAAACACCGAGACTGAATATACACACTGGGTATTCTACGAGAGGGAGGCTCTGGTTGAATGGAGATCTAAAACACAAAACAGTGTGGTGAATAGGGACGGCCATGTGCGTAATTTTTGTCAGGACAAATTAGCTGATTAAAGCTGTCAGATATTGTGATGATACAAAAGGAGAGCTGGTGAGAAAATTCACAAAGCTCGAATGAATAATAAAACTGAAAGTGAACAAAGATTATAACATCACTTCAAAAAACGGAGCTAATCACCATGTTCTTTGTGTCCATAGCAACTTTTATCTTAGCATTTCAAAGCCTTTTACAGAATTACTGAATCATGACATTTATGGTTGCGAGTGACCACAAAGATAACCCAGTCCAAACACATATACAGGCTTCCGTCCCCTCTGCAACATCTCCCCCACAGTCATACGACTGATTGGAGCACTCCAGTAATCTCATTTCTTCCCGAGTTCACCATTTCAGAGCCCTATAAAGAAAGTCTAAAATATTTTCAATTGTCATTTTCTTTGCATTGAAGTATATAGCAAAATTTCTCACCAGTCAGAGCTGTAAATTGGTGGGTAGGGCAAGAAAACAGGAGAACAAGAGAAGACCACAAAATTTGTAAGATAGAAAATACGTAACTGGTGACTGACTTTGCAGATGTGAGAAAGTTTGGAATCTAAGTCTATTGGACGTTAGAGGATTAAGAGCAGAAAGAAAGGAAGACTTTTCTCAGCTCAGGATCCCGAAAGGTCTCAGAAATTGTAATAACTCAAAGTGAAGCACAGATTGTGGTTATAAACCTGCGGGGGAGCGGGGCTGAAACTCTGTAGGAGGAGAAGCCAGACCTCCATAACGCTTCCCCATCCTGTTGAGCTGAGCAATCGTCCCA
>PVIA01001599.1:189386-266018 GCA_004024845.1 Tonatia bakeri
GAAGGAAGGAAGGAAGGAAGGAAGGAAGGAAGGAGGGAGGGAGGGAGGGAGGGAGGGAAGGAAGGAAGGAAGGAAGGAAGGAAGGAAGGAAGGAAGGAAGGAAATCACAGATGGGAATAAATCACAAAAGAAAAAATAAAGCAGGAATGAAAAACAAGAGGGTAGTATGAAATATCTGGATCAATCATAATATGATATGAAAATATCCAAGATTTTTGTTGGTGACAAAGTAACAAGTATCATTGAGTTCACTGTGGTTTTTGCTTATTCATAAATAAATAAAACATGCTAAAGATGTTAGTAAAAAATATTTAATTTTTTAACCATTCAAGGTTACAGACCCCTTATTTTCTATTCACTGAGCTCAGGTTAAGAATTCAGGATCTCTGCTCTAAGGAAGTCCCTGAGGTAGAGAGATTAAGGGGCCAGCTTACCCATCCCCAAATTGATAAGATGTACTATAGTTCCAAGTTCTTTCTATAGAGTTTAAAACATCCCTGGGGAAATAAGATTCTTTTGATGAAGTCTGGAAGCTTTAAATATTCTGAGGTTATGTTGGGTTAATCAATAGAGAACTAGATATTTCCAGAATCACCTTCATTAAAACTCAAACACCATACAGTCTCCTGGAACTGACCTGCTTCCCCATTGATCCGTAATCCTGGCCTGAGAAGAGACCCCCTGCAGGATTCCTGTGGGCTGACACAACTCCCACACATGTGTTGTAGTGGCACCAGGCCAGCTCCGATCACAGCTTTCCAAACCAGAAGAACATTTATTTGCACATCAAGGTATTTAAGGAGAAATAAAATTAACTCTTTTTTATCTATTGGGAAGATTCTTGATCTGGGCCAATTTTCATTTGTAAATATCAGGTCATTGTAACCCACACAATATTAGGCACAACATAATAAATAGTCATTTTGGGGAGATGTTTAATGTTGTTGCGTGGGAAGTGCAGAGGTTCTGCCACAATGGGTGGCCTGCTTTCTGTCTGTCTAGGACATCAGGACACGCACCTATTGTCTCTGTGCAATTGAAATAATTGCAAACCTCCTATCCACAATGCACCAGACCTTCTGTGATCTGGCCCCTCTTGACTCCTGCAGTCTCATTTCGGGCCACGACCCCTCTTCTTCCCTGCATCGAGCCACAATGGCCTTTTTGTTCCTCATACAGATCACACTTTCCCACCCAGAGTCATTTCTTTTACTGTTCCATTTCTTGGACCGTCATTTAATGTGTCAACCTGACGGGGCTGAGGGATGACCAGATAGCTGATAGAACATGATTAAGGGTGGCTCTGGAAGAGATTCGTATGTGAATCGGTAGTTTAGGCGAGGAAGATTGCCTTCACAAGTGGGCATCATCTATCCAGTGAGGGCTGGAATAGGACAAAATGACGACAAGCACATTTGCTCTCTTGCTTGACTTAGCACATCCATCTTCTGCCACTGCACTTGGGGTACCGGTTTGCAGGCCTTGAGACTCCCTCAGACCAGAACTCACACCAAAGATTCCACTGGTTGTCCAGCCTTCAGGTTTGCACTGAAATTACACCAGCTTTCCTGGGTATCCAGCAAATGGTTGATTGTGGGACCTCTCAGCCTCTATAATTGTGTTAGATAATCCTCATAATAAATTTCTATCTATCTATCCATCCATCCACCCATCCATCCATCCATCCATCCATCTTATTGGTTGTGTTTCTCTGGAAACCCTAATATCCCTTTTATCATCATTCGGGTTTGAGCTGTCACCATCCTGAGGAGGCCTTCCCTCCTCACCAGACTAAGGCTACTCCATCCCCAGGCCCCCTATGTATCACATTACCTTACTTCATGTTCTTCAGAGCACCAATCTTGTATGAAATTGTATTTTTTGGCTTACCTTCCCCTGTCTTCTCCATGAGAACAAGGTCCTTATTGGTCTTGCCTATTGCTATGTCCCCAGCTATCAGAAGAGCACCCAGCACAGAGTAAGCACTTAGTATATATGTGTGTGGTTCAAGTTAATGTTAAGTAACTATACGTACTTACAGTGAGTCAACGGTGTTGCCTGTTGGCCAAGTTCTTGTAGTTAAACCATGAATCTGACATGAAGCATCAGCACATGTGTTCACAGCCCCAGAAGGAAACTCCCTTCTGGAACTAAAGTATACCAGACTCAAATGGCACAGAATAAAACACCCAAAATATTTGAGTGTAGATCATCAGCCATCCCCACCTACCATGGAAAGATGGGAGGAAGAAGATGCAGTAGAATTACATTCTAAACTATAATATAAATACATTAATTTGATAGAGGAAAATACCATTTATACACTGATACACACTCAAAATCAGAAGGTATCATAGAATACACATAACTTTCAAAGGCAGGAAGACTCAGGTTCACACCACAATTCTTCCATCTCTTTTATGGACTGAATTGTGCCCTCCCACCTAAACTCAAATGTTGAAGCCCTATCCCGCACCCCTACCCCATGACTATACTGGAAATAAGACAGTTAAGGAGGTAATTAAGGTTAAATGAGGACATAAGGGTAAGGCTGTAATCCATCGGTTCCGCCGTCCTTTTAAGAACAGAAAGAGACAGCACATACCTCTCTCCATGAACACACAGAAGTGGCCATCAGAAAGCCAAGAAGAGAGGTCTCACCAGAAACCCTGCTGCTGGCACCTTGGTCTTGGACTTTGATCCTCGGAAACCTCCAGAAAGGAAATTTCTGTTGTTTAAGCCCCCACATCTGGGGTGATTTGTTACAGCAGCTGAAGATGACTAATTCAACTTCTAAGCACTGTGGTCTTGCACAAGTTATTAAATTTTCTAATCAAAACCAAGAAAATAAACCTTATTTTGCAGGGTTGTTGGGATAGTTTTATGCAGTTTCAAAATAGGTACTCAGGGTCATTGTGGAGCCCACTGTGGTATGCAAGTCCACACTGATTACTAAAGACATTTGTCTACAAAGGTCCAATTGCATGTTATTCCCATAGGTTACTTGCATCACCTGCCTGGGCCTCTGTTTCCTCATAAATAAAAAGGGGAAATTGGTCTGCATTATTTTAAAGATGCTTCTGAGTCTAGGTTTCTATGGTCTGCTCTACCTTGAAAGATAAGACTACTTACTGGCACACTGTCTGTGTATATCTGCTTTGGGGATGTTTCCTGAAGAAGAAATAGATCTGCATAGACTAACCCATCCTCTCTCTTACCTGACTCCCTCTGACCCCACCTTCTGATCAGTTGCACACATTTATAGGTTAGCCACTCAGAGTTAGCAGTACAGTCTGAAGCAAGGAAATCAGGAAAACTTTACGGCTTCCAACATCCCCAGGACTATAGTCTCTCAGCAATACAACCTGTTCTAGAACTACAGACTGGAGGGTGATATTAGCATATAACTCTTGGGCTTCTGTTTATTTTGTGGTGGGGAATGTACTCTGTCAGGGCGATAACTTATCTTTCACGGCTCAGATCACCATCATTGTACCAGCAAACCTGTTTTGGTATAACTGAGCCCACCCCTATGTGAACTCAATGCTGAGCACATAGGAGATTTAGATTGTGTCAGATGCCAATGGTGCATGCAAAGAGTTCCAGTGCCTGGGAAAGGCTTACAGAGGGTTTATGGGTGCTTACATCTCAATCCTGAGTGCATGACAAAAGAGAAGGGCTGGATTTGCTGTGCGTGTTCATTAAAATACCCCGAAGGATCTGCTTCTCTCTTCTGAAAATAAGATGGTGTTAACGGGTATTATTTTTTTTTCTGAAGGTTTGAACTTGCCTATGAAGCATTTGGTCATACAACTGAAAGGATTTGTGTCCTTTCTGATAAAACACAGAACCGTGTCCTATGCCCTGCAGAAGTCTCCAGTCTTCTCCTGATGTGATCTCAAGTCAAAAGTGTGACAGTATGAAAAAGCATGTTTGGTCCCTGACATATTCCTATTATTGCAGCTTCCAACACATATCCAAAATGGTTTCTCATATATATTCTGCTCACTTTTCTTAAATCCATTCTATGTGAAGAATATTTTGTGGCTCATCTTAGCCCAAATAAAACCCACATTATATCACAATTATTGAAATAACATTCAACTTAAATACTGTAATCCTTGTGTGTTTATGTGTCTTGTGTGTACATAGTTCGAATGTTGTTTATTAAGAACATGCAGGTTTTATTTTTTCACAAAATGATACCATTTACTAGACTCCCCTGAATGACTGTAAAGCAAGAAAAAAAAGATTCATTGGCCTAAAAACTCTAACTGTAGATATATATATCAAAGTGAGCTTTATTATAAAAGTAACATTATTCATGGTACAAAACTTTAAACAATAGAAAAGCATAAAATAAAAAGTAAAACTTGATTTATTCACCTTCCCATTTCTATTTCAACTCTCCAGTAACAACAATCGTAAATAGTTTTTTGTGGATCTTCTCAGAATTTTGTTAAGCAAACACAACTGTGTGTGTATATAGATAAATATATACAAATACACATGGATAAGTGTGCATGTATATGTACACACATAGGTGCATGTACATGTACACACTACATATGTCTGTATTAATTAATGTTCATAAATATGCTAGAAGACAATCATATAAACTAATTTATAGAATTCAGAAATAAGATCCTGCCATTTTTTAAATCATGGCTGGATTTCCTCATAGAAAAAAATCAGTTATTGCACTAGAAACTACTTGTCATTTATTATTTATTTGCCAGCCCAGTGCCTAGCACTAACCATACTAATCACATGTATTATCTCATTGAAACCTCACAATAGCTCTACAGGATATGTGTTACCCATATTTTACAGATAAAGAATGAAAGCTTAGTGAATTTTAATAACTTGTGCAAGATCAAACATTTTGAGTACAGGACTGCAGAGCCAACAAAGTTAATGATTACACATTTTTCTTAGATTTGTAACCTTGAAAACAAATGATAAATAAAATACACATCCCCTGGGAAGATATGAGGAGACCAAAAAATAAACTACTTGCTAGTATAAGGGCAGAGAGAAAAGAATTTTACCCACATAGATATGTATCCAATAGATTGAAACAAAAAATTGTTTTATAAATTGTACCATACAATTCCCAAGCACCTCCCCCAGGGGGCAGCAGAGTTGCAAACTGAAAAGCTTTGAGGCTAGTGAGCACTGTTTTTCAACTTTGGGACTCCCCCTCTTCTAAATGCCCACTTCCCCTCCAACTCGCATTTCCACGTTCTCATTCCTTGAGCTGAAGAAAGCCAGCAACCTCTGCTGACCTCTTTCCCCTGTACTGCTCCAGTAGCCAGTTCTCCTTCCCAGACAATCATGTCATGGGTCCTCCTCACTCCACCCCAGCCCTAGGCTCCTTCTCCCCTTCTGCCCAGACCAACTCCTTGCCAGCTCATTACATATCCTTGTACACGGCCCCATCTCATGCTAGGTAATCTGAAAAGGTAAGTCTCTGCACAAATTTAGGGCTACTGAAGGGTTAACTACTCCTGAAGAAGGAGCATTGCCTTTGCCTTTTTATGTAGGCTCCTGAGATACCTTTAGTTCAGCTCCAACATATAAATAACTTGGATGCCATCACTCCAGTCTCTAAAAGAAAAATGGATAATGTTCTCTGACCCCACCCTCACTCTCTAGGGGAAAAGTCTTCACCACAGGGCAATACTGAAATCTTACTGCTCCTGGGAGAAGAAAACTCTTCTCTCCTTTAGCCTTTCTAGTTCACCTAAAGCGTAGGGAATATCTGTAGTCAAGGGGCGACAGGACTGCTAAGCCATGGGTTTGAAATGCTGCAGACAGGAAAGGAATAGGGGGCAGGGAGGAAGAGGGAGAGGCTACAACCATGGAGAAGAGACACACATACTTGTAAAAGTTACACCCTCGGGGCACGGGCCCACTAAAAGCCTGAGGCTTAACCAGAAGTTCAGAGAAAGATCCTCGTCTCTACCCCATGGGACCAGCCTACCCGCAAGCCTCAGTGTAATCACAGTGGATAAAACTAAAAGGGCTGCAGTACACGGACTCTCCCTCAGAAGCAAGCAGAGAGGAGCCCTAAAGCTAGGGAGGACATAAAAAACAAGGACTCTAGGTGAATTTCAATTGCTCCCTATAACCACCACGAACATTAAACATAGCCCAATGCCTGGCCAGAGTAACACAAACCCTCACACTGAAGACCTATTTACCCCAGTAACTCTTCCCCAGACAACATACCCAGCTTTCAACTAAAGTTACAAGGGATGTCACAAGATGAAAAAAGGCACACTCTGAAGAGACAAACCAATCCTCAGAACCAGGTTCAAATATGACATGGAATTATAAATGAGGACTTCAAAATAACTGTGATTAACATGTTAAAGGCTCTAAGGGAAAAGGTGGTCAACAGTCCAAACTGGCAATGTCAGCAGAGACGTGGGAACCCTAAGAAAGTACCAAAAGGAAATGCTAAAAATCAAAAACACAGTGACACACATGAAGAATGCCTGTGATGGGCTCCTCACTGGACTTGACACAGCTAAAGAAACAATCAGTGAACCTGAAGATAGGTCAATGGAAGCTTCCCAAACTGAAATACCAAAGAGAGAGATAGAGAGAACAAACATCTAAGAACTTGGGTACAATATTAAAAAGAATAATATGCATGTAATTAGAATACCAGAAGCAGAAGAACAGATAGAACAGAAGAAATAACTGAAGAATGAGCAAGAACTTTCCAAAATTAGTGACAGACACCAGACCTCCCTAGAGAAGCTCCATGCTCCAGGAATATGGCCCTACTTACATGTCCTTAATTCCCCTGGACAAATCTCTTGGTCCCTGGTTTTAGGGGGAGGAAAAGGTGTCTGTATTAGTTTCTCATGACTACCTTAACAATTTACCACAAACTTAGTGGCATAAAATAATACAAACTTATTATAGTTCTGAAGGTCAGAAGTCTAAAACCAGGCAGGGCTGGCAGCTCCTTCTGTAGACTCACAGAGAGAATCTGCTTCCTTGTCTTTTCTAGCGCTGGGAGGCCTTTTGCATTCCTTGGCTCATGTCCCCTTCCTTGAACCACTCCAACCTCTTGCTTGTATCACCTGCCGACTTCTCTTCTGTAGTCAAATCTCTCTCTCTCTCCCTCTCTCTCTCTCTCTCTCTCTTTCTCTCTCTCACACACACACACTCAAGTACAATTACATTTAGGGCCTATCTGAATAATCCAAGATAATATAATTTCCCCATTTTAAGATCCTTAACTTAATCATATCTGCAAAGCCCCTTTTGCCATAGAAGGAAACATTCACAGGTTCCAGAAATCAGTACCTGGAGATCTCTGGAGGCCATTATTTAGCCTAACAAGGTACCCTTTAAGATTCAATCAGAGGAAGGAAAACAACATGGCCACATTCATGGACCTGGCATTCGCATACAGGGCTGAAAAGTATTATGAAGCTTGATACAAAAGTTCACATTAGTTACTAAGGATACTAAGTAATTCTAAGACAAAATTTACTCAAAGCTTTCCAGTTAGGCAATATGCACACATAAGAAATGTTGGTAAATGCTTGCCTCCTTTGTTTTACAAAAATAAAGAAGTCAGCTGCTATAGTCCTTTTTAATTCTGCCCAGTTCTATAGACACTAATTGCAAAATAGATGTAGTCTTACAAATTTTCGACATTCACTCATAGGAAGGGCTTTGATTATCTTCCAACTTGAAGGTTTATTTTTGAAAAGGGAAAAACACAGTTTATTTTCCCATGGAAGTTGGCAGGGTTTGCCTTCTTTCAATGAAACAATAAGCTTGAACTTTTAAGAATTTATTTTAGAACATAAGATGTTTTTGATATCTATCCCTGTTGCCCTAGGTGATGGGTCCTGTTATTATTAGAAAGAGGTCTGGGAAAATGAAGAGAAGGTGGTTTGTTTTTATTGAGGGGGTAGGAAGAGAAATGAGATGTCATTGGGATAAACATAGACAGACATGGCGTTTATGATATTTGAACTCATACGAGGGCACCAACTGACAAGAAGGAATGCCAGCTGAAAACCAGCCTCATACCCTTAATGCATGTATCTATTGCCATCAGCCCTGAACATGTAGCAAAATTATCATAAGAAAATAAAGGTGGTATTAGTCTTGGTTCAGTATTCTTAACATTTCTGGACTTTCTTTTGGTACTGCAGTTTATATAATTACTCTAAAATGTTTTTTTATCACATTCATGGGGATGGGCAGTTAGAAAGTTCTAAAAGTAACCACTGTAGAGAGGCAAAGTTTGCCTCAGGAGACAGGGATAGAAACGGGGATGGGAACTGAGGTTTGGAGGACCAGGGTAACCAGCAGCTGGGTCCCACAAGATAAAAAGTGTCTTCTTTTCATTCACATTTTCTAAATTACATATTTCTCCTCTCATTTGACTATTTCCTCCTTTCTCTTCCCCTCCCTTCCCTTCCTTCCATCTCTCCCTCTCCGTGTCTCTCTCTTTCTCTCCACATACCCACACACCCACACACCCACACACACACACGCACACATGCACACATGTGCACATGCACACACACATGCCCCTGTCTTCCCAAACTCTCACAACTGCAACTTCACTTTCTAGCTTTCTGGCTGGATAATTCCAAATCTCGCATCCCAGTCGCACTCTCCTCTCCAACGTAAATTCCATTTTGGGAATGTTCTGCCTCAGCAAGAAAGCATGAACAAAAAGTGTTTCCTCAAACACTTCCTTATCAAGTTATCTTATGAAAACCTTTGAGGCTGGTATTAAAGCCTATATTTCCTAATGGAGAAAAGGAGGCTACAACTCTGCTCTTTTCTTTTTTTGCTTGTCTGCCGTAAGCACCGCCACTGTGTCTTTTTTTGTAATAACGCAGTCAATTGATTTGGCTGATTCTAATTGATTTGGCTCATTTCCAAGGAAATAAGTGGGGAAAATATCATAGAGCTTATGCTAAAAAAATAAATGGGGCCTAAACACGTGCCACCATCTCACCAGCACCCCACCTCATCACATTAGCCCAGGCTGGAGCTTCGCTCCTGGGAGCACTTAAAGCTAACGACCCTGTCACTGCATGTCCTCATAAAACAGAGCATGGTGGTGGCACCACTCATAATAGATGCAGTCAGGCAACAGCTAATTGACAGGTGAAAGATGAATTGGAAGTTTTAGGGCATTCTGCAAACTTGCCCAGACCAGTATGAAGCAGCAACAAAGTTTTCAGAGATCAATAGTTTTCAATATATCAAGGATTCATCCTTTACCTTCTGGACTTCTGGCTGCTTGCTTCTAGAAGTGGCACTTTGAGAAGATTCTCTCCTGTAGAATGCCAACTCACATATAAAGAATGAGTCTAGCCAGGTCCTTCTGCCCTGATCAGTGCCTCCAGCCACCTTGGGAGACTGACAGGTGTGGCACAGACTTCAGTTCAAGTCCCAAACATCAAGTCTGCCTATCACGACCCAACATGCTGGCACTAAACCCTGGCTCCAAGAAACTTCCCTCTGTGCAGATGCCAGGTCAAGCCCCATACTGGCAGGCAGCATGTGTTTCTGTTGGCTTGGCCTCCTCAGAGGCAGATTGCTTGTCACAGAGGGAGTGTTGATTTTATGACAGACCCAAATGAGCTACAGGGCCCAGACCCACCTAATGCATTTAAAGCAGGCTGAGTGCCAGGTAAGACTTCTGTGGCAGAAGTAATGCAAAAAGCCATGGACAACCCCCATCAAGTCTTGGAACACAGCCAGGCAACTGTAAAAAAGAAAAAAGGCTCTTTAACCAAAAAGTTATACAGAAACATTTTCATAGTTTTTCCTTACCCACAAAAGGGCTGAGAAGTGAAACAGAATGCTATTACAAGAAGGTAATCTCTGTGTCTTTAGGAAATGGGTGCTCCACATCATGTTCCCAAGTTACTCAAAAGCCTACTCTGTGCCAATAACTGTATCAAGAGCATTTTCCAATTTAACCCTCATAAAACCCTGTGACATCATCACTGCTTTTGCTCTCATTCTGTAACTGAAGAAGCTGATGTCTGAAGGTCACATGGCTGGTGATAGACTTTGTCTTCTTAACCTTCTACAGTTCTGCCTCTTAACCGCCTACAACCTTTTAGAAAAATAGAATACTAAATGTCATAACAAATATAGGAAGCTGCAACAGTAAAGAACAAAACAAGCAGTAGTTCAACCTTATAGAGCTGTTAAGATAGTTCTGGCTCACTAGTATGTCCTTGGGCACATAGTGGGGATGTAATGCATTCTGTTTTTGAATAATTGTCAGAAAGTGGCTAGGGGATGGTGGGCTCCAAACTGTTGACAAGAGCTTCACTGTTCTAGTGGGAGTGTTTTTATAGCTGCAGAATTAGAACACCTCTGGGAGAATGCTGCTGCCTTTGAATACATTTAGCTGTGGCTGACATCGGCGTCCCTCCTTTTCCGTCTCCAAGCCACCCATCGGCACAAGCTTCTTCCACTTTCTCATCACTCAAAGGAAGCACTCAACAGCTCCGCCATACACCCTGCTCCAGGAATAATGTTCATTTTCAAGCAGGCTCAAGTTATAACCTAAACAGTAGGTCCCTCCTTATCTGCAGCAGGTATGTTCCAATATCCCCATAGAATGCCTGAAACTGTGAATAGTACCAAACCCCATGTGTGCTATGTTATGTTTTCACTTAATGAAAGCACTTACGGCTTCCCTTGGCATATCCAAACATGCCAGCATCAGGACTCTGGAACACGAGCCCTGTGATATAACAACCATCTATCCGATAACTGGACGGGTACTAAGTGACTAATGGATGGGTGGTATATACAACACAGATATGCGGGGCAAAGAAATGATTCACGTCCCTGGCAGGCAGGAATTGCAAAGACTTGGGATTTCATCATGCTATCTCAGATAGCATGCAATTCAAAAGATGAATTGTTTATTTCTGGAATTTTCCATTTAATATTTCCAAACTGCTATTGCCCATGGGTTAGTGAAACTGCAGAAGGTAAAATCAAAAATAAGGGAGGACTGCTGTACTAGTCCTCAGAACACCAATTATGCCCCTCAATTATTCAATCCTATTAGAGCCATTTGCATCATGGAAACTGGACCTACATGAGCAATGCCTGCACGTGGGTTCTGATGATCTATCACTGCACGCAACAATGAATTGTAGATTTTGCCCTTCCACCTGACACCATGTTAGGGCCTTTGCATTGGTGCTATGTGCCTGTAGGGTAGTGGCAGAGGCTTTACTCCCTCTCAGAAGAGAGCATTGAACCTGGGCTGGAGTCCAAGTTTCAGGCATGTAGGAGCTAAAGGAGAGACCCTGAGCCTCTTCCTCACGGAAGCAGAGATATGCCAGTCCCCAGATAGTAGGGAGAATAAAGCTCCTACTGCCAGCAATGGTGAGAGCACACAAATGTGAAAGGTGTGGACCTGCACAGACATCTTTCCAAGGGCTCTGATTGACAGAAAGATAGTAGGGTGGAAGGCGGAGTGGCAATCGAGCTTCTGTGCGTACCCAGAGGACTCTTGGCTCTCTCGAATTAAGTAGAATGACTTTTCAGGTTTTATTCAGTGTGGTGATGTTGCCAACATCTTCCGCACTCTTTTTCATCCTGGCCAGATAAGGTGAATTGATGACATTAGCAAAAATACTTTGGAATTCATGGAACTCCCTGGATTGAAATTCAAAATCAGGCTTTTAAGGTAATGTTATTTTGGATCTGGAGTCCGTAGCATCTCCTTTTCTGAACTATACCAGGAAGGAGTTGGAACGAGTAGGGAACAGGTAGAGGTGGGAAGTGGTAATTTATTATAATTTTCAGAATACGTTTCCTGTAAAAATCATTTGAGATGAGGCGGGGATGACGAAGAATGTCTCGCTAATGAAAAAATCAGGACAACAGCGTTTGAGGCAGAGGGGCCGAGGCAGAATGAGAGAAGGGGAGGAGAGCGTGAGACGAGACTGGTGAGCTAGTCAGAAATCGATCATTGGGACCTTAGAGGAGCATGAGAAAGCATTTGGATTTTTTCCCAAGTGCAATGGCAAAGTGTTGAGAGTGTTAAGCAGGTTATTAATATATTAGCTATCAGCTGAAGCACATTAGGGCCAAAACAATGTTTTCTAGCACTAAGACACAAGATAGCACTAGTATTTAGGAAGCTCCTGCTCTCCAGATGGAAACACACACACACACACACACACACACACACACACACACACAGGCTGCCATAAGCTTCCCATCATATCCCATCCATCTCTCTCTTCCTTTAGGCTTGGAGGCTCAACAACATTATTTTGTTGCCCCTCAGGAAAGAATGCACAGTTAAGACTTCTCCAGGTTCAACTAGGAAGGTCTTTAACAATGCTTTGGTGGACCAGAGCCCACTAGGCTACGCCTTTCCTTGGGGCAAGATATTATGTCTTCTGTATCTTTTACCTCATGACGTTCTTTGAGGGGAGGGCAATTTGACTTTTAAGAAAAACACACAACTCAATAAATTTTTTTTTAGTAATTTCTAAAATCACATTATTCTGAGTTTTAAGTTAAATACAACATAGTCCCTGCCTTTAGGAAACTATAATTTCATAGGCTCTGGAATATGCACTATAATCATTACTACCTGGTAGTAATCAGTTTGTCATAAGGTACATTGATACCTGCCAGAATACATTTTCAAGTCACCATTCTCTGCTGAAATCCAAAAATTTCACTGGTGTTCTTACATACACTATACAAGAGTCATGTTTCATTCCATATAAAATTTAGCAAAATATCACTATATAAGAGTGATAATAAATGATACTTCAAAATCACATTCTTATTCCTTGTCATGTTTCACTTGATTTTTTCACCCAATTTTAAATTCATTACTGATATTAATTAAAACTAAACTACTCAGCAACTCTGGGAACATCTACAAAATAAAATGGTGCATTTGTGTTTTTAGAGCAGTTTTCTCTGAGTAATTCCAAACTTTTAAGTGTGGTAGCTTTCAAATATGACACTAGCTGACACAATATTCATTTGTCAAAGCAAGATTGCAGTTCAAATAGGCATATAAATTGAGTTTGTATTCTTTAAGATAGGGAGAATATTACACACGGATCATATGAAGAGAGAATGCAGCATTTCAAATTGAGCATTTGAAACTGAAACCATCAGATACAATGTAAGCTGCATGATTCTTGTAACCATATCCCACCTTCAAGAATGAGACTAAAGGCAGCCATAGAGAGGTGGAGGTTAAAAGGCTGAGGATTAAAAGAGAAGCAGTGCCGACCTCAGGAAGTAGCTTAAACAAGATTCTTGCTTGATTAAAGCCTGTGAGAGGAAGCAGAGATCATCGGTTTGGAGGAGCTGTCATCCTTAGATAGGCACTTTTCCAGTTGTTTCCCCAGTAAAGGTCTCTCTGGTGGGTATTTTCCCAAAGAGAGGTGCCTAGAATCCTTCTTCCTAGTCCAGTGCAGGTTGCTCAAACAAGTCAATTTCCTATTGTAAAAGTAAGCTCCTTACTCAAGGAATGAAGTCTTGATAGAACAACAACAAAATGGTCTCAAAGCCGTGAGCTTCCTAGATTTCTACATGAGTGGTGAACTGACTGACCTAGAAACTTCTAAGGTTCCTTCTCAATCAGTCATTCCAAGAATATGAATGAACATCAGCACTCTTTGCAGAATGACAGAAGTCTCACTACCATGAATATCTGTTCAAATCCAAGTTCAAAGTACTTCAGAGACTTTATCATTAATAATAATAAAGTAATGCATGTAACATATAACATAACATAACATATAATGTAGTAATATAATATAATATAATATACAGTGTCATTTAAGTACACTGAGTTATTTTGAAACTCCAAAGGAAATTATTTCCTTTTACTGTACTTTATACATGCTTGTTTCCTGTGATTTCCCAGTCCTGCTTCTGAAATGAGTATCCTCTAGTTCTTTCTACTACCTTTTGAGATGCGTCTTCTGTACTCTTGACCACATGATTGAAAATTCCACTGATTGTGACTTACCTGTCTTCTCCATCCCTTTCTATTGCATTGGATACCAGGGGCTCCTTATCTATCCTGTCTTTACTCACAATTCTCTAAGCTTATAAAGCAGGTGTTTGAAGATGAGATTAACATTTGAATGGGTAGACTGAGTGAAGCCGACTATACTCCCCAATGTGAGTAGCCCTCATCCAATCAGTTAAAAGCCTGAATAGAACAAAAAGCCGAGTAAGAGAGGGTTCCCCCATGCTGACTGCCTGATCTGGGACATCAGTCTCCTCCTTGGACTGAAACTTACATCATTGGTTCTCCTGAGTCTCCAACATGGAACCCCTCAGACTCCAAAATCATGTGAGTTGATTCCTTCTCTGTCTCTCTGTCTCTGTCTCTGTTTCTGTCTCTGTCTCTCCTTCTCTCTCTCCCCCCCTTCCCCTCTCTCTCTCATAATTAAATATATACATATATTCTTCTATAGGTTCTGGTTCTGTTTCTCTAGAGAACCCTGACTAATACACCTATCTCTTCCTCAACCAAGAAACTCTTAAAGTGCAAGAACCCTTCCTTGTGATTCCCTGCCTTCTTTCCTCAGGTCTAGTGCTTTGCATGCTGTGAGTGTTGTATAAATGTTGTTAAATGAATCCCCCTAGAAAGAAAATCTACTGTTGAAATCCCTTACTGAGAGAGTGATGTATTAGTGTAAGCAATATTGATTGCCATGCTCATTAGAGCTCCCAGCAAGCCACAGTATTTCCTGTGGACAAATAATTGGAGTGGCCTTGGTCACAATGAAAAAGAGGGAAGGAAAAGCCTTTTCCCCCAGCAGAGGACTGCCGAGTCAGTGTTCCTAAGGAAGCTCCCTCTGTGTCTGCGGTCACTTCAGCATTTCTGACACTGACGGGAAACTCGAAGAAGTAAAAACCAGATTTCCATTTGTAGAATCAAAATTAAAGCAAAAATTAAAGGGCTAGAGTTCCAGAGACACTGTGGATTATTTCATTCAAAAAATAAAACTTCATTTTTTTAAGTACAAGAATGATAAAGAGAGGAGGAAACGAGGAATGGCTCATACAGCTGGACAGGGGCTCACTCCGAAGAGCATCTGAAGAGCAACAGGCCTTGATCAAAGCAAAGAAAAAATGAAGCAGACATGTTAATCTCTAAAGGCAGCCTTGCTAAGGCAGGTAACACTTCTATCTCCATATATGTTGAACACAGGGTTACTAAGTCACAGCCTAGGCCACTTTTTGGTCTAGCCTTCAGAATTCAAGGACAAGCAGGTAAGTCCGTTTCTAAAAATGAGTTGTATCTGGCCAGGCTAGCCCACTGAACATGCAGTGGCCTGGATGAGAATTATCCAGACCCTGGCACAATGAATACTGTTCTTCACGTGACTGACTCAAAACCCAGGCTCTCAAACAACTTTCAGG
This sequence comes from Tonatia bakeri, assembly GCA_004024845.1. Lineage (NCBI taxonomy): Eukaryota > Metazoa > Chordata > Mammalia > Chiroptera > Phyllostomidae > Tonatia > Tonatia bakeri. The sequence goes on from PVIA01001599.1 coordinate 204,834, forward strand.
AGAGTCCGCCCTGACCTCTCAGAGACTCTGGAGAATTTTCCATTCCCATTTCCAAAAACAATGCCATTGACCTCTGTAAACAATAAGCAACTGGGATTCCAGATTGAAAAAGAACCACCGAAACATCCTGGTACAAGTGTGGACCTCTTGTTTCTCGGGAAATCAACCTAAAACTTAAATATATCCTGGAATTGGCACAGAGTATGTTTATACTCTAAATGTTGATTAGATGTCTCCAAGCCCCACAGGCTCTGATCTGCAAGACTGTAAGCTCCAGTTTCTGTAGTTTGATAAACATGTGCATTCTCTCCAGTGGTTCGAGTGCCTCCGTGAATATTTTACACTAGGGAAGCAAGATTGATTGCCTTTTTGTTTTCAGGTTACAGAGCCTGATTCTACATTTATGCTTCCAAGTGACTTGACATAGCTTTTTCCATCAATTTTGAGCATTTCATTGAAAATGAATTCAAATCTGATTGAGCATTGATGATTTCAAAATCAAAGTCAAAATAAAAACCCAGAGAATAAAGAAGGCTATTAACTGGTTCACATACAGGGCTTAATGGTTTACTATAAACCTGTCTATTCTATTAAGTTAACTTATCCATTTATTCCAAAAAGAAACACTAGGTAGATATATGGGGTTGTGCTATCTCAACAATAAAGTTGTTCCCCACTTGTTAGAAAGAGTTAAACATCCAGTTAGTACTAGGGGTGGACTTAGGCACTAAGCCGCAGGAAAGAATACCAACAAGTAGCTTGGGACTCTGTCCAGAGGGTCACTATGATACCAGACCATGGTCACAAGGTGGGCCACAGTCCTATGGCAGCAGGAGTGTACAGGGAGCGCACAGAAGGAGGCAGTGTCTGAGTGTGTGCTGACAAGCTCAGTTCGAAAATAGGTGCACAGAAAACTAAGCTCAAAAGTTAGTCTTGGGCTGACCAGAATAGGAAATAAATCCAAAGGTAAAGTGCTAGGCAGATTCAAAAATGAAGATTAGCAAATAAGAGTAAAGTAGGTGGGCGTCAAATTGCTGTGATACGTGGGGCTGGCAAAGCACATTTTTCAACAGTATGAATAGCATTTGGGTAGATTTACTTGGTTGGAAAGCACAGGGTGGAAAAAACATGTACAGCCTGAATAAGAACCACAAATATCTAAGCCTGCTATTACTTTAACCTTCAAGTCTTAAATATGTATTATTCTAGAGTAAAAACATATTCCCACCAAAACAATTTTTTAGGATTTTATTTATTTATCTTTAGAGAGAGGGGAAGGGAGGGAGAAAGAGGGGGAGAGAAACAACAATGTGTGGTTGCCTTTCAAGTGTCCCCCACTGGGGACCTGGCCCACAACCCAGGCATGTGCCCTAGACTTGGAATTGAACCAGAGAAACTTTTGTCCACAGGCTGGAACTCAGTCCACTGAGACATCCAGCCAGGGCCACCAAAACAATTTTGAAAAAGAAGAACAGAGCTGAAGGACTCACATTTCTCAACTTCAAAACTTACTACAATGGGACAATATTCATGATAGTGTAGTACTGGCTTAAGAATAGGCATGTAGATTAATGGCACAGATTTAAAAGCTCAGGAAAAAAGTCTTCACATTTATAGTCAATTGAATTTTTACAAAGGTACCAAAATAATTCCAAGGCAGAAAGAAGAGTCTTTTCAACAAATGATGCAAGGATAACTGAATATTCATATGCAAAAAAAAAAAAATGAAGCTGGACCATTACTTCACACCATACAGATCTTCAACTAAAATATAAGATGTAAAATAGAAAACTCATATAAAAACATAAGGGCAAATCTTTATGAACTTGAATTAAGCAGTGGTTTCTAAGATATGGCATCCAGAGCCCAAGGAACGACAACAACAAAAAAGATAAATTAGGCTTCTAAAAAAATTGATTCAAAATACATCATCAAGAAAGTTAAAGAAATTTATAAATGAGAGAAAATATTTACAAATCAAATATCTAATAAGGGTCTTGTATATAAAGAACCCACATAACTCAATAACAGAAACAACTCAAATAAAAAATGAGGAAAGGATTTGAGAGTAGAGATTTTTCCAAAGTATACAAATACCCAATAAGCACATAAAAAAGTACTCAACACCGCCCTGGCTGGTAGTTCAGTCAGTTAAGCATTGTCCCAATATACCAAGGTTGCAGGTTCAATCCCCTGTCAAGACATATACAAGAATCAACCAATGAATGCATAAATAAGTGGAACAACAAATTGACGTTTCTCTCTCTTTCTAAAATCAATAAGTACAAAAAAAATTTTTGTAAAGATGCTCAACACCATTAGTCATTAAGGAAATGCAAACCAAAACCAGGAGAATCATGTCAGAGGATCATGGCATGGCCACACTTTGCTGTGTATACCTTTGCACCCCCTATACATTGCCACATATTGCAACATCAGCAGGGAGCACATGACACTCAGTAGCACAAGGACGCACATGCCTAACTGTGTCATCCCTGATTCTGCTCCACCCACCCCAAGGCAACCATCACAGCCCCAGTCAAGGCAGCAGGGGCTCACAAGCTCCTAAAACTCCGAAGGAGAGAAACCTTTTTCTCTAATCAGAAGAGACATGGTCTCCTCAAAAAAGAATCCTCTGGCTTGAGGTTGAGAGTATGGGAAGCCAAACTCTGCTTTCTGTCCTCCTGCTTAGCCTAAAAACAGGTACAGTCCCAGGAAGTACACAGAAGAGCAGGATAACTAAAGCTCCAGATTTCTAGCCAAAAAACTGAAAGGGAAGCTTCAGGAAGCTAGCAAGTACTAGAGAGATCACAGAAACGTACAAGCTCCAGAAAGCAACCCCATGAAGTTTTTCATGACTGCTGGACTAATTAGCATGCCAAACACTAAGAACTGAACTACAATACAGATCCACTTCCCAAATCTCACAGTGTGCACAACAACGTGGCCAGTAGAATAAATATGGAAACCACAACTTAATGAAGGCCATTTGGAACTTACAGCCTGACCCCAACTGGGCTGATTGCATGCTTAACACAAAATTTTGATATTCTCAATAGGATTTAAATAAGACCAGAGTTTCATAACATAATGGTCAAATGTACAGGATATAATCTGAAAGGTACTCTGCATCTGAAGAACCAGTAAAATTCAACCAACAAAGCAAAATAAAATCCATAGCCACCAATGCCAAAGTGACAAAAAAAAAAATCCTTAACAAAATATGAGCAAATAGAACCAAGAAACATGAAACAATGACAACAACTCACAAACGAGTCCCACAATCAAATAGGGGATATCCTAGGGATGCAAGACTGGTTTCAAATGTGAAAATCGGTAAAAAAATAAATAAATAAAATGTGAAAATCAGTATGATCCACCACATAAACAGTCTAAAGAGGAAAGCCATGCGTTCATACCAATTGAAATAAAGCATATGACAGAATTCAACTTCTATCCATGATAAGCAATTCACAATAGAAGAAAATTTACTCAATCTAACAAAAGAGCATCTACAAAAACTAACACCAACCAAATAGTTATAGATAACATCATACTTCATCACAAAGGACTGAAATCTATGCCCTAAGATCATAAACATGGCAAAGATGTCCACTCTATTCACTCCTACAAGATATACTAAATAGGAAGGAAGGAAGGAAGGAAGGAAGGAAGGAAGGAAGGAAGGAAGGAAGGAAGGAAGGAAGGAAGGGAGGAAAAAAAGACAAGACAAGACAAGAAAAGAAAAGACAAGACAAGAAAAGAAAAGACAAGACAAGACAAGACAAGAAAAGAAAAGAAAAGAAAAGAAAAGAAAAGAAAAGAAAAGAAAAGGAAGAAAGAAAGATTATTCAGAGACTACATGAAAGTCTATGTAAAAAGGCCACGAATTGTACCCGCTCCAAAAAATCTAAGTGCTAATAAGGAAGGGAGGGAGGGAAGGAGGGAGGGAGGAAAGGAGGGAGGGAAAGAAAAAAGGAAGAATAAAAAGGTGAAGAAAGATAATACAATGGGAAAAACAAGAGATTAGATATCAAGAAGATTTGAATCCAAGTCTTAGAATACCCACGTATCTTTAATTAATATTGAATAACATATAAATCACTTTTTAAAGCTTTAGACAGAAATAATGATACCTATACAGCAGGGTTAAATGACACGAAGACTGTGACAGACTTACCTACTCAACCGTCTACTTTACATCTCTGCTCAGATGTCTATCTTGAACTGAATTTGCCTGAAGCTGAACTCTTGATTCAAGTCCCCAACTCAGTAAAGAGCACCTCCAGCCATTCGTTACTAAAACCGAAACCTCGACATGCCCCTTGACTCCTCTCTTTTCTTTATGAACTACATCCAATCCATTCGCAAGTGTCCTCAGCTCTGCTTTAAACACACATCCAAACCCTGGCATTCTTCACCGCCTCTACTGCTACCCGCATAGCCCAACCACATACACTTCTTGGTTGGGTTCCCGGTGCCCCCTACCGGATACCCCTGCTTCGACTCCTGCCCCTTTTCACTTCAACTCCACCGGGCAGCAGGAGTGACTTTTTGAAAAGGATCCGATTAAAATGTAAATCAGATCCAGTAATTCCTCGGATCTACATTGTAATTGGCTTCATAACTTAATTAGAATAAAACCCAAAGTTCTCCAAGAGACTGGCCACCACACCCCTCCCCACCACACACTCACACACACACACACACACACACACACACCCCTCCTTGCTGTTGAGTCTGTCGCTCTCCCTGCCCTATGATTCTCATGGCTAAAGTGGATAAAGGTTGGTTCAGACCTGAAACATATAATTATGGCAGTGAAATCTTCTGGAAGAAAAACAAATAAAACCACAAATACAAAATTAGGTTCATATTCACTTAGAATGCGATGAGAAATTACAGCAAATTATTGGAGCCCTGGGGATCACGTTGGAGTAATTGTTCACTTGCTTTGTAGATACCTTCGGCATTTTAACAGAAAGGCTTACATAGAAATGCTCCCTGATGGCAAAGCACCTCTCCCTTCCCCGTAAGAACACTTGACAGGGCCCAGCAGCCCCCATCACTGAGAGACCTACGCACATGAAAGTGCCAAAGCTTAGGCTTCCCTTGCTTCACAGTAAGTCCACCTCTACCCGTGACTCACTCTTCCACTCTTTCAAGTATCTGCACAGAGTCTCTTACCCTGCATCCCACTTCCTCACGACTCTACACATTTTGACAGCACCTGAGATGTTCCGCAGTTGTTTACTGCCTGTTTTCCCGACTACAGCCCTACCAGAATACAAGCTCCAGTATTAGGGTGGGGCTTATTTTGTCCCCGATATCATTGGTATCTAGAACAGTCTGTGACATATAGTGGGCTCTCACAAAAATAACTATTAATTGAGTAAATGAGTAAATGAATAAATGAATATTAAGTTGAAATATTGTATTGCAGCTTAAACTAATTATATGCTTGAAGTGCTTTTCCTTTTGTGGAGTGGGTATCTGCCATAAATGCCTAGAAACAAAAATGATGTCTTCACAAATGTGTCTATTTCTAAAACTTTGAAACAAATTAACATTGGCATTGTAAGCAAAATAATTGTAAATTTAACAAATCTCTCCAAAGCAGATAATGCTAGCAGGCATCAGATATCTTTTTCACACTGTAAAAATATTATGATTGAAACTGCAGACATCCTGATGATCAAAATGGCACTGATTAATTTACATCTTAGTTTCTTAGTAATCTACTAAGTTTAGTAAATTAATTAATATACTTACAGAATGATTAATAAATACAATTCAGAAACCATGGTAAACTTGAAAGTGATTGGTGTGGGTGGAAAAATTAAAATACTATCTCTTTTTAAAATCCATATCAGGTAGAAAAGAATTCATAACACATTTCAAAACCATAGAATAATTATAGTCAGCTTGAGCAATTGATAATACAAAAGTCAACAAATTCTTACTCATGATGCCTCCTTGTTATGCTAGAATAAAGCAAACTGTTGTTATAATAATTTATCTTTATTGCTTATCCCACTTCCCTGTGGGTAACCCATGAATAGCTGCATAAATTTAACAGATGTGAAGAAATAGTTGTTATTAGGACATACTGCTGATCTGAATGCCTTCGAGATTTGGACTAACTTTAATTATCTCAGTATTTCCATCTTGGGATTTATCAGGTTTCTATGCTTCGAGCATCCTGGTGTCCATTGTGCCTAGACCCATTGCTGTTTCCTGGGAAGGCACTTCTCTGGCTCCCACATATTCTTATCAAGGCCAATCTTCCAGATTCCCTACAACCCTGGACCTCCTCCAACCCGCACACCTAAGCAGCGCCTTCAGGAACTTCACTATTTGTAAAAACTTCCCCTTGTTATAATCAGTTTACATTATTAACCAGAGGTCTGCATGTTTACAAGACAGGGTGGAAATCTCATTAAAAACCAGAAATTAAGTTGAGATACCAGGAAAGTAGCCTAACAACTATGATCATCCTTTGTTCTTTTCTCCTTCTTTCCCAGAATATATGAGTTGTTGCTGAACTGGGTCAAATTCAAAGGACTAGGCATTAGCACTAACAGGTTATTCAAGGTTGGATTTTTAAAATGGGTAACTTATAATAGCTCTGACAGGCCTGCCTTCCTAGTATGAAAGGCAAAGAGTTATTATTATCCCACTTCAACTAGATAGGCTTTCCATGGATCTTGAAAGTAAAAGTCATACACTAAATTTCAATTTTAAAAACTCAATTAAAGCCAAAGCTTACATAACAAGGACTTTCAGAAAATAATAACATAGATCTTAGCCTAAATCCCCTTTGGGATTTATCAGGGTGCACCTTTGCACTGTCGTAGCAGGGAAGATTCAAAATGCTCCTCCTGCCTCCTGGGTTCAGTCCTTTCTGCCCTGACTGCTCCAGTACATTGTCTGTGTGTGTTGGGTGCTTCAGCAAAGCCTCAAGGCCGTCCGCATGCAAATCAAAGGAAGATCTGGGTTCTATCTACAAAGCTTTGATCACAATGATAAAATACAAAGGTCTCTGTGCTTGAAATGTCAAAACTAGAGGACTGAACAAACAAAACTGCCCGACATGTGATTGAAATTCTCACCTCTGGCATCATGTATATTTACTTTAAATTGTGGATTGAATACAGTGTCTCCCCTCCCCCAAATTCACATCTACCCAGAACTCCAGAACGTGGCCTTATTTGGAAATAGGGTCTTTGCAGACATAATTGCTTAAGATGAGGGCATAGCAGATAAAGGTGGGCCCTAACTCCAATGACTAGAGCCTTTATAAGAGGAGAAAGCACGGAGAGAAACTCAAGAAAACACCATGTGAAAACTGAGGCAGAGATTGAAGCCAGGAAGTACCAAAGATTGCCAGTAACCACTGGAAGCTAGGATAGAGGCAAGAAAATATTCTTCCCTAGAGCCTTGGGAGGGAGCACAACCCCACCAACACCCCCATTTCAGACTTCTGGCTTTCGGAACTGCGAGAGAATACATTTCTATTGTTCCAAGCCACCCCATGTGTGGTAACCTGTTATGGCAGACCTAGGGAACGGTGGTAGCAACCCACACAGAGGATTCCAGAGAAGCTCCCGGGAGGATTTCTCCTTGAAAATGGAGTTTGTAAAAACAAAAATAACTTATAGGCTAGGTCCACATCCAATGGAAACTGCTGTTTCCTCTTTGGAATGGTAGAAATATGACGATCCCATTTTGTTAGAGGAGGTTTCTCCATACTGTTTGCTCTCAGAGTAGTATTTGTCTTCACTTAATTCTTTCTTACTTCTCTTATCCTATTTAAAGAAAATCAGGTTGTGCTACTAGTTATTATTTTTCTAATGTAGACAGTATTTTTGATTTGTCTTCAAGGTTTTGTTTTCAGCTCTCCACAGGAGTCTGTGATAGTGAAGCTGTAATTTGGTGAGCTCAGATTGTGAGCTCAGGCTGACTGGGCGGTGGTTTTCATGGGTCATAATTTCCTGGGCAATGCTGCAGAATGTTCCAGCCAGTCTAGAGTTAATCAGAGGGAAATAAATCACAAACTAAACAATCCCACTAAAATTAAGGTGGAAACACACGAGGGAAATCATTAAGTTGAATTTGCAAGTTTGTTTACGTACAAATTAGACAGTGTAAAATTGAGGGCTGCTGGCCAAAGGTTAAGAAATTTTTATCCCATTTGTAACTTGCAGTTGGCAGCGAACAGGAAAAAACAAAGACAAAGATTCAGCCCTCAAGATCCTCCCCACGTCTCTCTGCCCAGGGAGGTTTGCTCATGGCCTGATGGCCCTCTGCCAACCTCCTGCACGTCCCACGTCAGCCCCTCAGCGTGGCCACACACTCCGAAAGCCGCTTTAGCCACTTGTTCTGGAGTTGGCTTCTCACGGAGATAGAGGGGGGGGGATTCTGTTGACTTTATTCATGCGGAGCTTTTTTTAATGCCAGAGTACTGAATGAAGCTTTCAACAGGAAAGAAAGTAGCAAACAAAAGAGAATCAATAACGTTTGGTGTACACAATTCACAGCTGCAGGAGGGACCAGGGGAGGCCAAAATGCTCATAAAAGAGAACACGGAATGGGAAGTGAGGCCAGAAAATGAGATGGCAATGCGAGTGTCCATTCCAGTCTGTTCTCAGTGCTGACCTCTCACATTCCCCTCACCTGAGTCCTTCCTGAAACATAGACCTATGGATTCTCCCTGAACTTCTCTTGGAGAAGGAAGGACGTATGGGCTCATTTTCTCGTACTGAGCCATAACTCAAGAATGGCTGCTCTGGGACAGTGATTTGGGTTTGGATACACGCTGGATCCTAACTCTTCCCTTCCTCTCTCTTCCTCTCTCTCTCCCTGTCTCTATTTCTGCATTCTCTGGCTTCGCACTGCTGCTGCAGCTCTGCAGACAAAGCTTGGAGGACTCCCTGTACTCCTGCGTCTCTGACTGGAGAGAACAGTCAGTGAGAAAGCACTTCCTTCATGAAAATCCCTAGGAGAGACTGGCTGGCATGGCAAGTGTTGGGATGGTTCAAAGAGAAACTGAGGAATAGAAAAAAGTTTTAACAGTTTATTTGAGCAAACATTGATTCGAAGCAGGCAGTGCCAAACAGGAGTGGGTCAGGAGCACAGGGAGGTCCTTTTATACAGAAAAGGTGGAAGCAAAGCAAGGAAACGATTGATTGGTTGTTGCATAAAGCCAACTGGCTATTCGTGATTGGTTGTCTCTAGGTTTCCGTTTTGTAACTTTGAGGCATTTACTGGCTTAGATCAGAGCCACTCAGTCTAATGGCCAGTTCAATTAACTTAACAAGACTTAATTATAAAGGGAAGGGAAAAGGAACTTGGGAGGAAAAGACCCAGGTTAAAGTCCTGGCTTTGCCCCTGCAGCTCTCATTAGGCGGCCTTGGACACGCTCTTTACCTTCTAAATTATTCAAGCCCCTCCCTAGAAAATAGGACAATACAAGCAACCTCACCAAGCATCAACAGGATAAAATGCAAGAGAGTTTTCTAAATTACATTTTTGTTTTTATAATGTTTTTTTGTTTTGGGGGGGGGTTGCCGTGGGGGTCGGGGAGGGAGTCCTAGCCTGTGGCAGAAGAGCGGCAAAGCTATCTCCAGGCTTCGCTCAAACACAGTCTCATTAGCGTTGCGAAGGTGAGCCCAGCAGAGAACACAAGGTCCGTGTTCTCTTTGTTTGCTGCCACAGTGTATTTTTACTTTACATCTTGAATAAATTGTCATCGTTTTAACACTGGGCAATTTTATACACGCATCTGGGTTCCTGCCCTCTCTGGCAGTCGAGAACCAACCTTCCTAAACAGCAGCAGTCACCAGAGCTGAGCACGGGTTGCCCTTCTCAGTGGGTTCTCCCCTTCCACACAGCCCGACAACACTCCTCTTACCTCCTTACACAGAGGCTCGGGTGGGCGTCACTCTTCAGAAGGTTTGCTTGGTAGTTTTCCTTACACCCGCCCAGTGGGCTCACTGTGGTTGGCTGAATAATGGCTCCCCACGAATGTGCATGTCCTTATCCCCAGAACCTGTGAATGTGTTACCATACGTAGCAAAAGAGAATTTGTAGATGTGATTAAGAATCTTAAATTGGAGAACTCATCCTGGATTATCCAAGGGAGCCCAATGCAATTAATTGCAAGAGCCCTTAGGGAGACGTTTAATCATTGTGGCCCAGAGCTCCAGGTAGGCAAAGAGTCTCATGAGGAAGACTGTTCCAAAGCTTAGAGCTGATCCCTCCCACCCTGACCAAAGGCCGGTCCTTCCTCTGCACAGCGAACAGTGTAAGCACCCCAATGCCTTTGCTACACAGGCCGCCACCCTAGAGTGCTCCGTTTGAGCATCTGCATCTCGTTTAGCGTTTCTATAATGTGACTGTCACAGCGATGGTATTGGTATGAATACGCTGAACACTTGGAGGGCCCAGTTTAAAAAACAACTAATATATCCTATAATGTCATTATATAAGTTACATACATTTTTATACGTATTAATTTGATGACTAGTTTCCCCCCTTGTTCTATCACTGGTTATACCTTATGATAAATATGTACTAAACTTAGTATAGAATTTAGCTGATGGTTAGATAAATCCAGGTTTTCAGGCCAGTCATTTATTGGTATTACATCCTGAGAAGGATTTACTTCCACCTTCCAGTGCATTTGATCATCAACATCAGTACTATCGGATGACTGGGGATGGAAGGACTGTTAGAGGGGTGGTACTGGGATGAGCAAGCTGAACAGGGAGGACAAGGTGAACAGGGGAGATGTTTGAACCCAAAACTATAGAAAGGTGATGAAAAGTCTATATGATGACCATGCAAGTGAGTGGCTAAAATAATGTAAAGGAGGGGAATTCAGTCATTCAATGCCATGGTCATAGAAGAATTGTGTAGGTGAGTATCAAAATCATCAAGAATCAAGGCAGGAATAATATTGAAAAAAACTGGCAGTGATCAGGACCAAAAGTCACTGAGAAATGAGAGTGAGTGAACTGAGGGATGGGAGGGTAAAATGGGAGTGGCAATGGGGGCAGTGGCAATGGGGGCGACTGTGGGGACCCTGGGTATGCCGGTCTAATAGGATCGTCAGCACTTAGGGAGTCTAAATAGGAGGAAGAAGGAAGGGTCTCAGTGCAACAACAAAAAACTGAGAGGCAAATATATCCCACTTCTGGGGCCAGTGATACGAGGGCTGAGAGAGAAGACACACTCACATGTGGACGGGAAAGTTCCCTGGCAGAAGGCAATTTTAAAAGAACACAGACAGAATGATAAAACCAAGAAATTTAAAAGAAAAACAAGAAACAAGTTAATTTTCAAACAATGAGAGAATGAATAGTTTTTGAATTAAAGTAAACAAATGTAGGGAGGGAAAGTTTGCAGGAATTGTTAGAGCAGAACAAAGCTGGTCTCAGGAGAATGCACACAGCATGGCATAATGGGTTGAATACATATTGTTCAGAGATACATGCATGTGCTTCATAATTATTTTTAAATGCTCTGGGATGCTAAGTAGATTTGAACTAAGTAATTCTGGAGACCAAAGGAGAATAGTCGGATCGGGGACAAGTGCCCCAGGGTAGGACAGGAGGAGACTGCAAGTGATCAGGAATCTTCCTTAAACTGTGCGGTGACACAGAAGTGCCCACTTCACAATGCTCTGTACTTGTTGGCCTTCTGAAGCAAGTATTAATTATAAAAGGTTAAAATGTGTGATACTTTGTGTCTATCGGGTGTTTTCACATAAATTATTTCATATAATATATAGGATAAACCTATGCGATAGTGAAATAATTGTTAATATTTTCATTGTATTAGTAAAGAAACTAAGGCTTACTAAGTATGCTACAAGTGGTAAATAGAAGAAAAACAGGGGCAGAATAAGTTTCTTGGGATCCAAATCACCTCACTCACTTCCATACGGTAATATTTGGTCAGGACTATCAGAATCAAGGGGGCAACCACCTCAAGTTTATCCTTGTCTCGCCCTTGTGTGAAATCATATTGTGTTAAATCAAATTGAAACAATAAAATACATATTGAGGGGTAGAAGCTATGTCCAAAGTTATGAAAAGTTTTTCTTCCGAGTTTTCTGAAACTTTATATATTAGCAATTTCTCTCCAGCATCATAAAATCAATGTAGAAGGTATCAGTTCTTATTTCAAACCATAGAATCAATTTTTTTTCTCCAGACATAAAATCTCGATACAGCTACTCAACTGAAAAGCAGTTGGGGCATCAGAAAATCTGGGCAATCAGAAACCTAAATTGTATTCTCCACTTTGGCATGGATTTATGTTGGACTTTCTCAGGTCACTTTGTGCACTTACGTCTAACTTTATCCAACTGGGACAAAAATACAGACGGCTGACAGTTGAAAACATTAAAATAAAAGACACTGTGTGATCACAAAGCCTTATTAATGTATCATGCATAGTGTGTTGTATTGTTTTCTTTTTCTTTATTGAATTTATTGGGGTGATGTTGGTTAATAAAATTATATAGGTTTCAGAGATACGATTCCGTAACTCATCATCTGTATATTGTATGTGTGTTCACCACCCTCAAGTGGTTTCCTTCTATTGTCATTTATCCCCCTCTTTAGCATTGTTGCTTTCTTAAACCAGCTACAGTCGGCATGGGGATCACAAAGAGCGTTGTTAAGACTTTACTTGCACTAGCATTTCATAAACTTATCAAATATCTCATGTTACATATCTATAGTGACTGGCCAGTCATCAGATAAGCCACTATAGTATGTATGATAGTTAACAATACAGGCTATACTAATTTTCATTCCTGACCTACACAATGAGAGTAATACTACTTCTTAGAATTGTGATGATTAATTGAGATTATACCCATAAAACCCTTGGCACAGGACCTGTTAGACCCATTAAAGGTTGACTATTTTGTTATTGTACATAATCGCAATATTAACTGATACTCTTATTGGACTATTGGCCTGTTCCTCTCAGGTTTTGGATTTTGAGGATAATAATTATAAATTGTCTCCTTTGCACCACTTTTCTGGTAAGTCACCACTCCCCAATTCATCCATGCTACAGTGGCAAAACCTGCCATGTTTCCATAATGTGTCCTTTGCCACAGTTAACTGGTCCAATTGTTAACACCTGACCTGGGCTTGTTTGATTATTTATTCCTGGAAATTATGGAACTGGAAGGAGAGAGGGGAGAAATAAGAAGAAAGTGGGACAGAGAGTGAGAAAGTGCAGGAGTAAAGAACAAAAGATCTCTTTCCCAGTTATTGTACCTGCAACACATAAGACTAAGAACATATTGGTGCCCACACTTGCACTGTCCTGTGGACCAGGTGTTGAAGAGGGAGGAAAATAAGGCAGAGAGGCAGGAAGAAGTACAGAAGAGAGATGTGGAGAATGGCAGTAGCATTCAGGTCCCTAGTACCAGGTTATTCCTGAGAGGCAGCTACATTGCTACCTTTGGATATTGTGAGGTATCCAAGTATTGCCCTCTTTAGCTTAGCCAAAGTTTGATTATGTAATCTGCAATCAAAAAAAGTCCTAATACCCATTTTTCATCCCATTCTTCAATATCTAATAAGAATACTTGTCTGTCCCCTAAGTCAACCCTCACATATCCTCCTAAAGTCTTCAGTTACATCAGATCAATTCTTGGCCTCCTGCTGTAACAGGGTGCAGAGCTTGGGTCCCTGATAATAGGGGAACACCCCTGTAATCCTGCCTTAAGGCAGGATTGGGGGGGCAGGAAGGGATCAGGAGATATACTCAAAGAGACACAAATACAGCATTTAAGACACATTACATAACAAAGGCAAGTTAGCAGTCACGACTTCCTGAAGGGAGAAAGGCTGCTGCTCAGGGAAAATTGTATACATGACTGTGAAACAGTGCAGCCACTCATGACATAGGTAGGGGCGGATGCCCTCCCTGGATACCTGTGCATCGATGGGAACTCTTGCCCTGACTAAAGATGGCAGCCAAAAAAGGGTCAAAGACACTGGGGAGCTGACAAAAATAGTGGACATTAATGCGCCATATGAAGAGCTGGATATTGGATCATGCAGGAAGTTCTGAGCCAAGCCTTTGTAATCGGAGTGGGAAGTCTGAAGGGCAGTGAGTCGAGCAGTAAGTCAGCCACGAGGTCTGCAGAGAAGTCTGCCTGTGAGGTCTCCCTGGAGACAACAGCCGCAGAACTGGCAGTAATGCAAGAGATGTGAGAGATGCTTAGAGATGAACTGTGACCAAAAATGCTAAGCCACAGATTTCTACTTCTCTGCAGGACATATGGAGAAGTCAGATATGGGGGCTCTTAGTACTTTAGAGCTTGGTGTAAGCTGTCTCCCTCTGGGCTTTTGGCAATTGGGTGTTCTGGGCTTCTAGCCCTGCTCCCTGCACAGATAGGAGTGCTCATGGGACCGGGAGATGCAGGTTCTACCAGGATCTTAGATCCTGCACAGGATGGAAGCCCACTCCTAGAAGCAGGGTCCCATGCTGGAACATGTACCTCCCTGGGCTCCACCCTCTAGAGCAGTGTAACACAGCACACGGTTTCCTAAACTGCCACATGGAGGCTGAGAACAGCACACCCCAGATCCTGAAGGAGAGAGCAGCTGAGGATGGCGACTCTGAAACCCACAAGTACACATTCTGAGAGGATGGAGATCTCTTTGAATAACCAACTAATGGACAGATAAGGATATGGGGAACTTCTTTCTGGTCATGGTTTTGGTTTATAGCCTTTTGGGGAGAAAGGGAAATTTTGGGCCTTGTGGGAGGGGAGGGCTCTGAGCAGGAGTGTTCTCAGCTCAATCAAGGTTGAAATCCTATAAATAAAAACCTGTTTCCTTCAACACTAATTGTTGAGTCACGTAGATTCAAGATGCCAAGTGGCCAAACCCTGGTTTGCGTGGTTACACTACCACCCAAAGACAGATCCCCGCCCTCTGACTCCTACTCCTATTATTCTGTGCATCAATCCCTCCTTCTGATCCCCCTGATGTCAGATCATGGGGAGCTAGTGGGCAGAGCAAATTAGAAATGGCTAAAGCCACAAATCTAACAAGTTGGAGGAAACTAGCAGAGAGCAACCATCTTTCAGTGAATGTACATCAGTTCATAAAACAGGTCAGAACATGGGGGTACCTTCAGTCCAGCTAGTGAGCCTGAACTCCTAATCTGGAACACCATGGCAAGGCAAAGAGAAAAGGAAAGCATAAAGTCTGAGTAGGTAAGCACCAGGAAGGGTAAACAGAGTGAGAGAGCACACGCAGAATGGCTCTGGAGGCCAAATAAGAGACGTCACTGGTGGCTGCTCTCCTCTCAATCAGAGAAGAGCTTCCCCTGCAGGCCTCTCACATTTCTACCTGTATGAACACTTGTGGGCCTCAAGTTGCCTCCAGACTGCAAGTATTGTAGCATAGATACAGGGCGGAAAATAGACAGCCTTCTGGGCATGCTGCATTCACACTTATTCCTTAGTTGACCTCTTTGGATATGCAAATTTTTGAACACCAAAATCCTCACTGTTTAGCTAGAGGCAATTTTAAAAAACTGATTGTATTGTCTTTTCTGAGGGACTGGCTTAGAATTGAGGATACAAAGACAAATCAGACAACCTCTGGAATTGTGTAAAGACCATAAGGTCCATCAAGCCTTGTTTGGTTACCACCCCAAATCCCTTTGAACTTATTACCTGGGACAACATGTTTATCCTTATTTCTGTTTTTTACAATGAAGATAATACCAGTGACTTTCAGGGTTAACATATATATTGGAATAACGCACATAAAATGTCTTGAATGTAGTAGATGCCCAATTGATAATACTTATTATTAGCATGCCTATTGGTAAGCCCTCTAAATGGTCTTGAGTAAAAAGTATCAAACTAAAAATTTAGGGTTACATTTATCAACATCATCCACCATTCTCTCATTCCAGTTGAAAGATAGGGGGGAAAGGTAATTACGTATTTTTAGAAACAAATATTTTTCATTTTAGCTAGCCAGCAATGTAGCCTTATCTCTTTCAACAGTAATCAGTATTCAGTGGTTATAATGCTAGAAACTTGCTATAGGTGTTCCTTGTGTTCATCAGTGCAAGGTGCCTGAAATCTGAGTTTTAATACCTAATAGAATTTAGCCTCCAGGAATCAGAAATTGCTGGACCTGATTCCCTAAAAGGCACTATTGCATTCAAATAGACTCATGGCTCTGCACTGCCTGGGCTTCAAATAAAATGAATCCTTTGAAAAACTCATTGCACACAGAAGATTAACCATGTCGTGAAGTCACCTTCGAGTCAGGTACACACCTTTACCTTCTGGTATCAGTTCATCACTCATGGAAACTATAGCACCCGGGTACCACATCTCCTGAATATGCTCCATGCAGTGTTACCTTCCAGTCGAAGGCTAATTTGAAGCAGCTTGTGTCATAGAGGAGAAAGAGCTTCAGGTTTGGAATGAGGAGATAAGGATTTGGTCCCCGCTGAGCTATTAACTCATGGTGTGTCATCATACATGTCCCAACCCCCAACCCAGGGCCTCACTTTCTACTTTAATGGGATGAAGGGGTCAGCTGACCAGCGATGACAAACAGGTCTCACCTCAGCCTTTCCAATCGGCCACTGAACATGGTAACTGTTTCATGTTACCAAGGAGAGTGTGGACATCCCAATTTGGGGGATCATGCTTTCATTCGGTCTTTTTATAAATATTTGCTCTCATGTCTCATATTTTCTTCATTGGATATTATCTTTACAATCCTATATACCCACCAAAAACATTATTCAGAGAGACAAATTCAGTCTGACTAACTACAATAGTTTATCCTTCAAGGTACATATTTCCTCCCCCTCCCTCTTTATACACACTCCTGTATTGTTACCTCTTTTTTTTTGCTCTTTCAGGAAAAACATTGCTCTCTTCTAGTTGTGTGCTAGCATGGTTCACTCATGTTCCTTAAAGCATATGCTCTGTTATTAACAGTCTGTGGGACACACTTGGCTGAGGGCTCTTTAAGAGCAAGGTCTATGTTGTCATAGAGTTGATATCTGTCCCAGAGTGCACCAGTGGGGGAATGAGGATTAAAGGAAGGAATGGATGGGTAAGTGGGTAAATGAGCAGATGCATGAATTTCATCAGATTTCATGGGTGGGAGATTCAATTACCAATTAGATCATTCTATTCAAAAGGCCTTTTTCTGTCTCCTAATAGTCTAGTTGTACATTTAGGAAAAGACATTCAGAAACATTCGGTACACAAGTTTCTTTTAAGTAGGTAAAGTTACACAGCACAGTTTTTTCACTTTTCTGGATTTACCAAAGGGTAGGTGTACCTTTTATTTCTGACATTTAGACCATACAGTTTGAATTTTCCAATGGTAAAGAGGGTTCGGTGGCAGTGATGGATGACACCATATGATAATAAGACATTTTTCACCAAAATACCGAGTTGCGTCTAATTAAAATTGTCCATTCTTTTTTTCCCAATGTTCACCAATTTGATTTTTCCAAGTATGACTATTTTCCAATATACAATTGGCAACACTTATCAAATATAAATGGTTTAAAGAAGACAAACACCCTCTAGGTAGCAATCACCCCAATGAGAGAGAAATAGTCTGGAGGAGATTATCCTGTGTGTTCTGTTCCTATGTACACATTAGTTGCTTTTTAAACCACCCTAATTTCTGTTTTCTTTTTTCTAGTCAAAGTGCATCCAAAAAGAATCAATCAAGGGGCAAAAAAAGCCAAGTTTTTTCCACATTTTCCTCAGGCAAGGTTTTTAATGTTTCCTTTGCTGAAATATTGCTTCACTATTGGCCTTTGTTGGAATTTGTTTGATTGATTTCTACAGCTTTCAGTGCAGCTAAAGGGTCACAGACATGCATGTAAAAGGCCCCAAAGAAATTTCCATTGAGGTCTACCAAAGCTAGATTATGGGGTAGGTCACCAGGCAACTGACCAGAGCACCGATCAATAAGAGGCATAAAAACATCACTGGAAATGCAATTAAATGAAGACACTTGCATTTACCAGAAGTCCTCTCTGGGAGACCATAAGTAGTTGGAAAAAAGTTCTGATAAACCATTTGGGATGGGACTTGAGACCTGCAGGTGGCACACCCCAGCAGCCTCAGGATTCAGTATTACCATTGAATTCAGATGTGTCCAGCTGGCTGTTTGTTTTTGTTTTTCTGAGTGTGATGTGAATGTTTGGGGTCACAGATGACCACAGTGGAGAGGCTGAGTGCCGCTACCCGAGAATATCTCTCTCCCCCTTCTCTCATACATTCTCTGCCTTCCCTCTAAATAAATAATGACTGGCTTCTGGAAAATGTCATTTCTGAGGGATATCAAATTATTGACTGAGCTATGGGACTCCTATGTCCTGCTCAGGGGGAATAACAATGGGCAGATAACTCTAAGCCTCAAGCATTAGCAAGTTGTAGAAGGGTGGTCCAGGGAACAGTATCCTTCAAGGGCTGGAGAAATGTTAAGAATGCTTCCCAGCTTCAGGAGCACACTTCCAGGAACCAGGCTATTCAAGGGCCAGAAGTGGTGCAGCATTTGGTTTGCATAGGGCCACAGCTTGAAAAACTCAGAGCCTTTACTTTCCATAGTGTGATCTATAGCAAACAGAGAGATGCCCCAAGTCGGGCTGCCTTCTGACTCAGGCATCTGAAAAGGCTGAAGGTGTCTTTTCAATAATGAACAGAAGTTAAGCAATTTGCACTTAGGCCTATTCATGGTATTGTTACCATAGGTAGTTAGCAAGTTATTGATAAGGAAGGCAGACAAGGGACACAGACATTATTAAGCATACTCAACTGGGGAGCTGAAGCCTCTTTTTTTTACCAGGAAGCTACAGCTTCACACACTCCAGGGGATCACAGCACTGCCCCACCAAGGATGAACACACCTCTCTTTCTCACTCTAGTACCAGATTGTGGGAGCAGAGAGAGATATGAACATGTGCAATGGATGTCAAAATGGTGCAGGGTCAGGAGCTTGACCATAAAGGCCTGTCCGTCTAGCCTGGAAAAGGGATCCATTGGCTAGGAGGTGGACCCATCAGAAGCTGATGAAAGCCTGGGTAGTAAATTTGTTATTTTGAAAAAGCACCTGGTCCGCCTCAAGCCCAAGATAATATAACCCAGCTTAACAAAGAAGCTCTCTCTAGCTCTGAAACACACACTTGTCCCATTCATTCACATGTTCTCCCTGTAGTAACCATGTGGTTCTAGCAGCTGTGCAGCCAGCAACCATGTAGACTCCAAATGCAGACTCCAAATGGGAGCCTGGGTAAAACAGTACAGCCAGGAACAGCACTAAACTACCTGGATAGGGACTGGGTCTGCTAAGCAGCTTTCTGTGGGCTCCAAAGGACTAGCCTTAATACAAAATAGAAACTCTAGACACTGGCCTTTGTTTTGGCCTTCATGAAGACATGGTTGAACTTGTTCCATGGCAGGACAGACAGAGATGGGGCACAGAGGCAGCATCCTATTTCCACCCAAATACATCTTGCTACACCACAATCTCCCATGCATGGATGTGTGGTAAATGCTTTCCTTACAATCCAGTGAAAGAGCCCCACTTCCACCAGCAACAGTATTTCCTGGTTGTTTGGTCCACAGCCTCAGTGAGGTCACTTACTGTAAAGATATGAAGCAAGCTAACAGGAAACTTTAAAGAAAAGCATCGTCAGCTGGGTGTTTTTTCCTGCCCACTGAAAATAATCAAAGCCCAAGGGATATATAAGCCTTTCAGTCTTCTGGGAATTCTTAGTTCTACCCCTGGACCTAGTTAGTCCATCAGGGAACAATGCATTCTCATCTCATTAGCTAGACTTTCAGAGAAATAACTTTGCTGACTAAAAGCCTTAATGTTATAACCTCATAATGTCTTGCTCTTCACCCTCCCCCACTTTGTTCCCATTGGCAGCCAGAAAGACCTGAGCCTAATTTAATTTTCAGGTGCTGAAAATAACACTAACCTACATTTTTAGCACATATATTTCTCTCCACCTGTGTAGTTTATTGCTGTTCTTGCTGTTAATTGTCTATTTCCTGCTTAAAAGTGTTATAGCAAACATGTCTTTTCATTTGTACATTTCTCAAATCATTTATGGAAGCAAATAAGGAACACATCATAAATTATAAATAGAAAAAGATCATATTTTATCATTCATTATTGATATTTAACGAGTACTCCATCCTGAATTTCTCATTAGGACTTTGCTATTATGAATATGCAAGACCCAAGAAATTTAGAATACTAGGGTGTTTTTTTCAATCTCTTGACTTACTAATATAATGAGGGATCCATACCTGGCACGTGCAACCATGGAGAGTACTAAATGTTCCAATGAGACACAGTTTGGAGGCTGAGACAGGAACCTTGAGGACAAATAAGGAGTACTATATTTATAAAACAATTCTTTTTTAAGTTGTGTTACCTCTAAGGTATGATCTGTAATTTTAAAAAATCAATACATTCAAAGGAGAGTTACAGAAATTTCAGGATAGGATAATAGAGTCATGATAGACTGATAAGGAAAACCAGAGATATGTTTCTGAGGCTTCACAAACACTTGGAAATAACATCTTACAGGGCAGACATGATTTCTACAATGCATTCCCTGTGGCACTTCCAGAGGGAGAAAACGAAATTGAATGGTAACATCCAAGGATGAAACAGAATTTGTTTCACGTCCTGACACAATGCAGACTTGGCTACGCACTCAAGTCAGTGCCCCGGCTTGTTCGGGAAGCGCTGTGGTTCGGGAAGACAATGATGGAGGTGCCCTGAAACGGGACTCCTCCACGGTCAAATAAGTTTGGAAAATGCTATAGACTGTGATCTCTGTCTTCTTGAGATTCCAAAATAATCATTAACATATGAAAGTATTTGAGAAATCCTGTACCCAAGAAAGTTGTTTCACTTTGCTTAACCTGAATTTTCCAAAGCTTTTTTGAGCAAGAAAGTCAGTTTTCATGGGATCCCTGCACTCAAGTTGGAGGACTTACTGTAACAAAAAGTTTCCGTTTCCTGACTGAAGTGGGTTTGGGGGTGTCAGGGCCTCTGCAGTTTTAGAGTTGGCAGAGCCTGCCCTCTGTCGGAGCAGAAGTCCTAGAGAGCCAGTGCCTAATCCAGCATATCTTCCTGAGTTCCTGCACCCACAGGGAACCTGTGTTATGCTGATTCACAGATGAGGAAACTGAGGCTGAGAAGACTTAAGGTCACACACCTAGTACATGGCAAAGGAGGGTTTTAAAAACAGTCTCCTTGTTGGAGCCCAAAACCATGCCTTCCCTCCTGCTGGAGGGAAGAAAGGAGAGAGTTTTAGAAAGCCTCCTCAAGGAGGAGGGTGTATACATACAGCCATATCCCTCAGGGATTATCAAACTTTACAAGCACTGTGAGTAGTGGGCATTCTTTAGCCATTCGGTTCTGAGGGAAGGCATAGTATGTATGACAGGCAGGCAATTTTCCCCTCAGTTACTGTGCTGACTAATCTACTTGCAATTTGCCAATTCTATGATTCCTCTTCAAAACTCCCCTGCCTTTCTCCACAAGTGTTAATTCCCTTTAAAGGGCAGTTCTTCCCCCATAAGGTTCCTGGGAACTTCATTCTTCCAAAAGCAGCTCAGATGTCACTTCCTCTGAGACGCTTCCCTAACTGCCCTCCTTCCACTGTCGTTCCCTGCCCCTCCATCCTCTGTGATCCCATTGCACACCTTGCACACCCACACTGCACAGCTCAGTTTGCAGAATCCTTGACTGTTTACTGTCTTTCTCCCACTTTATGCCACAGCCACATCATACCTGCTTCTGTGTCCAGCACTGGACACAGGGCTTGACAAACTGGAAGGCACTCTATAAATATTCCTTGAACAAAGGCACCCATACATCTGCTGATAATTAAATGGTCTCTTTGACTATGCTAAGTAGTAACCTGGGAGCATTTTAGGGTTAAAAATGCACAAAACAGAAAGAGAAAGTGATTCTCCTTTAAGTAAATATTACAGCTTTTCTACTGATTCACATAATGAGATATTATATAATAGCTGTTAAAAGGAATAAACTAGAACTACAAGTATCAACATGGGTAAATCTCAACATGTTTATCTAAAATAGCACATTGTAAAATGATGTATATGATACCATTTGTATAAATTTTTGAAACATGAAAAACAGTGCTCTGTACTGTTTATAGGTAGTAATGATAACTGATGGAGCGCACGCAGGGAATGATCCCAAATAAGTCAATGTAAAGGTCACTTCTGGGGCAGAAAGGAGAAAGAACCAGTGAGACACTCATGTGGTTTGGCTGTATGTTTTAATTCTGAAAAAAAAATCTTAAAGTAAATATAGCAAAATAAAAAGACTTGATCTGATGGGTAAATGGGATATTTTTGTAATATGTTTCCCTACAATATTCTGAATGTCAGAAGTACTTTATAATAAAATATTTATATATCATTAACTCTGCCATCCTATAAAAGAGCATGATCCTGGGCATACAGAACCAGGGGAAGCCCTGGCTGAGTACCTTAGATAGTTAAATATTGGTCCCTGATATGCTAAGTTTGTGTGTTCAATCCCTGGTCAGGGCACATACAAGAATGAACAAATGAACGCATAAGTAAGTGAAACAACAAATTGATGCCCCCCCCTCTCCCCCTCTCTCTAAAATAAAAAAAGGGGGGAGAGATCAGAACTGAGGAATAGCTGATCCTTCTGTAAGGGTGAAAAACTGAAAGTACAGGGACTTCACCATGGAGGGCCCAGGTCTGGAACTGTAACACTGGGTTCCCTCAGCAGAAGCACAGCCCAACTGAGACACCTATTTCACTGTTGGGTTTGGGGCTGCATTAAAGTAAACGTCACAATGCCAGCCCCAGGGGCCCTGAACATCCAATGGGGTTTTAGGAGGTGCCCTCACCTACCCCTGTGTCCAGTGCCTTCTCTTC
The DNA here is from genome assembly GCA_004024845.1 of Tonatia bakeri. NCBI lineage: Eukaryota > Metazoa > Chordata > Mammalia > Chiroptera > Phyllostomidae > Tonatia > Tonatia bakeri. Next base: position 227,839 of record PVIA01001599.1, read on the forward strand.
CTCTGGTACCCTCTGTACAGCAACAAAGGGCCTCCCCTCTGCAGAGCTGGGCAAAAAAGAAACCAGCTCCCCATCTCCATATCAGAGGCAACCAGGACACCTAACTCAGGAACAGAGCTCAGTGGGCAGGGTGCAGGAGGACAGCTGGGTGACATTCCGTTCCTCCTGCACCGTGCCCCTCCTTTCATACCCCTAGGAAGAAGCCCCAGGACGCCACTAAAAACATTTACATCTTCCAGCCCAATCCACCTGACTGTCCCTCCTCCCCCACCAGGAAATGGGGGCAAGTCTTCACACTTTTCAACGTTTTTCTGGCTTAAAACTTTGTTTAACCCTCAAAAAGAGTTTTGTAAAACTTCTTATGTTTTTACATTATAACTTGGTAACATTACTAACAATTCAAATTTAATATACCCACTAAAATCACAAATTGATCGTCATTTAACCAAATCTCCCTAAAGCATCACTGACACGAGTGACCAAATCAAATTAAATGGAAAAACTCTTCTTAGTAGGTTCATTTTACATCACATATCAAAATGCAATATTTAAAGTCATGGGTGAGATTATTTATTACCCCAAATCACAACCCTGTGTGGCTCTAATGTTTATTGAGCACTTATTTATGCCAGGAATGTGGGAGTTGTTATAGACACAGAGATGAGTAAGCTACAGTCTGTTCTCTCAAGAATTTGCTACCCATACCTTATGAAAGGCTATTCTCATGCAGCTCATAGCTTTTAAATGCATTTGATAGACCATATAAACAGTATCATTTGAATTTATAAATGGAAATTAGCTATTTTCTTGATTGGATAGGATGGAATAATCCCATAATTATATCTTTTACATTTTTGTTATAATTACTTTCCTGGCCTGTACTGAATAGAACCCAACCTTCAGTAGATCAGCAGTGAGTCTGGAATGCACTTCAAATTGATTAAAGAACTGTAATTGCCACTTACAGGAAAGCAGAGGTTTTTGCAGCTACAAATATCGGTAAGTGTATAGCCACCAATCACTCACTATTACCTAAATGATGAAGGTTATGGACAGGGTAATGTACAAGGATGGCTGAAACACTTGATCTGCTGCAAATTCAGTAAAACAGAGGTCAAGCTAATAAATGTATCCAGGAATTAAGTATGGGTTAATTTTCCCCCATTGAGAATTTTATAGTCCTGGAGTCAATAGCCCGTTAATGTCAAACACTGTCTTATGAACCAGTAACTGAGCATTAATGAACTATACCTCTTATTTTAAAATCCACATGTAGATATAATTTATATAAAAGTACAAAATGCTTCAGGTACAATGGCCCGAAACATGCATTATATCACTGAAAATAATACAAAAGTGTCCAAAATGACAACACAGTACCTTCTTATAATATGAATGTTTACTGCATCTTTGGGAAGACAACCAAACCCAATGATTACAATTTTTCAGGAGGACCTTATATATGTTCCCTCCCAATTGATATAAGTAACCCTTCTACAACATCCCTAGTAAATGGTTATTTAATGTCTGCTACAATAAATGAGAATTTCAAAAGTAGCCTTTTATATCACCTAGCTTCCAAAACCTTTCATTCTTCACAGTGCAGGGAATGGTGATGCTGAAATATTTAGAATTTAGAGCCAGGAAAACCTGGATGTGAATCTCACACTAGCAATGTGCTCTTAGGCACAATTCTTAGCCTCTGTCAGTCTCGGTTTACCAGACTGGAAATGGAGGTAATAATGCCATTTCATAACATTGCTGTGAGAATTAAGTAGGGAGAGTATATAAAGCATCAAACAATGAATGAAACTTTATAAGTGCTTAATAGATATTCTTATTTATAGCATTGTGCTTATGCATTTGTTGTTCTTACATTAGGTGACTGCTCTGAGGCACCATCTCTGTTGACCACACCTTCCTTCTTGAAACTCTCCCTTGCCTTGTTTTCTGCTATATTGCTGTCGGGGAGGGAACATTTTTCCTCTACCCATTTTAGGATGTCCGCTAGGGCTCTGTAACTAAAGACAGGTTAACGAGAGAAAAGCATACAAATTTATTTACTAGAAGTTTACATGGGGGCCCTCGTAAGGAAATGAAGACCTAAAGAAGGGGCAAAACCCAAGTGCTTATCTATCAGGTCGAACAAAGAAAGGCAAATGTGGAAGAGTATAATGAAAGTATATGAGGAGACTACAGGAAGATGACGGTTATTTTAACAAAGTCTACTCGTGTAAACTGCTCTTGGCCTTGACTCCTGTCTCTGGCGATAAGGATGGTTTTTTTCCTGCTGGCATAGGGAAAGCATCTTTCACATGGGACTTATATCTCCTGCTTTGAGGAAGAAAAGGGGAAGTCAGAGTGTCCTTCTTGCACCTTCTGCTTTTCAAAGGACTTCAGCTCAAAAATATCCCTATGCTGAAGCGGCATATATGAAGGTAGTATATTCTACCACCCCTCATTGTTTTCTCCTGGTTTCCCACCTATGGCCCTTAGCCCTCTGTCTCTCTCTTTCCTTTGTTAGTTTCCCTTTCTCCACCAACCACACAAATGTCATAAAAACTGACCAGGATGGAAATTAAGATTTAGAATAGCCACCATTCCATCCCTGTTCCTATAAGAAGTGAGATTCTTACTTGCTGGGTCATCTCCTGTTCTTTTTTATATGCAGAAGCGATGTAATGGGCAAAGAAATAAATCTAAAGAATTCATAGAGTATAAATTAATTTATAAGAAAAGTAAATAAGTTAAGGAAGAAAAACATGGCTGAAAGCCTTGAAGAGACAATTCATTGACTGACATGTACCGAACTCTTTGTAATTTTTAATCACTTTAGTAATTAAAGATACTGTTTAGTAATCAAGAAAATACAAATCAAACATATATTTTATGTATTTATTAATATATGTGTATGTATACATACATACATAGCATGTACATGTATTGGTATATAAGATAAAACAAAATGAAAACATCACTTTTATACTCACTAGTGGGAGTATAATTCTGGAAAGGAATTTCAGCCTTAACAGTCAGACTCTGCCTATAATTTCACTTCTAGAAATCCATCCATAAAATATACAGATAATGATATGAATTGAAAACAACTTTGACATCTGACAATAAGAGATTAAGTATCCCTGACATATGATATATCCATAATCACTTATCTAATAAAGTACTGAAATAATAAAGAAACCTGAAATATTACAGAATAATTATTTTCAAAATAGCATTAATTTTTAAAAAAATATATGACCAAACTGCATATCCCAAACGTGTAAAAACTGCAAATATTATATGTATATTCATATTTTTAAAGACCTGAAGAAATACCACAAATGTTAGTTATAATAGGAATCAAAGGAGATTTGGGGTTATTTCTCTTTCTATATTCCTTTGTATTTCAATCTTTTATAAATGTGCGTATAATTTTAATGGTCAGGAGTAATCATTTCTGGCAAAAAGAGTAGGACACTCTTTCCCTGGAACTCCTGTCTCTTCACCATCACGCCTATTAGCCCCATGTTAATGCCCGGTCCTGAACTGCCTTCCCCACGTTATTTGCTCTGCCTTTTGAAAGCTGAAATTGTAAAATGTTAATCAGATATTCTGTTTTTAGCATGGTAAAATTCTGAGCAACTCCAGAGAGTTGAGTTGTTTTATCACTGGTGCATCTGTGGTTTTGCTTGCTTTATAATCTCAGCAATATATGTACAATTCATAACTCCAGCCTGGCTGCGTAGCCTGTTGACTGTTCCCATAAGAATATCTCTCTGCTTCTCTTGCCTTCATCCTTACCCATCTCTTTCTAGTGAGCTCCGTTTTTACATATTTGAATATTTATCTGAATGCCTTCTTGTCTTATTTTCTTATATACCACTTTAGTTTTCTCCCCAACTATTATTGATTTTTTCACTATTCAGTTACTGAACTTATCTACAGTTTTTGCTAGGGGGTGTTCATATGTAAGGCACAAAGAGGGGAAAAAAGCACCTCTTGCCTTCAGATGTGCAATCTAGTGGGAAGTCAAAGAAACAAACAATCACAATATTTTTACATTCCATTTTTTATTTTTAAGTATATTTTATTGATTATGCAATCACAGTTATCTCATTTTTTCTCCCCTTTATCCTACTCCTCCCTGCAAAACCCTCCCACCAGCATCCCCCCACCTGCCCCCCATTTAATTCATGTCCATGGGTCCTACATATAAGTTATTTGGCTTCTCCATTTCCTATACTATTCTTAACTCCCCACCCCACTCCCCACCATCTACTTTGTACCTAGCAATTATGCTTCTTATTTTACATGATTACTTTAATGAAGGATGGTGTCAACTTTGGTTTAGGCACCAAAGCCTTCCCTAATGCAAACACTCAGGAACGAAACTGAAGTTACATTTCAACTGACTGGAAAAAAAGGAGGAGTTGAAAAGGCACATGATCTGTCTCCAAACAAAAGAAAGAGCATGTATGAAAGCAAGGAGGCCAGAAATTGTGTTAGAGGCACAGATGGAGGTGAAAAAGAAGTGGAGGGGGAAGAAACCCTGGGAGATAAGATTTGACAGCTCACAGAGGCCAGCTTATAAAAGCATGTCTTGTATTTTTCTATTGTCCTATTCTAAACATTCATCCCATTAAATCCCACCAGTAGTTGTTTTTCTTAGCTTCTTGCCCTCAGTCCACCTAGAACATGTACCCAGTATCTAAGTTTGCTCCATTTGTACCTGAGAATTGTTCGGTGAATCCTCGACTCTGCTGCCGGTCTTTGCATCACATGTGCTGTTATCTGTGGGTACGATCTCATTCCAGGATTTCTTTTCTGTCTCAGTACTTAATTTAAACCTTGCTAGATTATCAGTTCAGCCAAATATATGTATCATATATCTTTGGATTTTGGAGTTATATCTGTACCTTCCCAGGAAACACATAAAATCTGGGGGTTATAGATTATAGTTAAACAACCAAATCAAATTAAGCACTGCAAATGCTGAAGATAGTATTGCTCCCTATCAAATATCTCTCCATATCAAGGCAATAAAACAATGTGAAATGGATGCAGTGTGGCCACTAATACTGCAGCTACATGCTTTTAGTCTGAGAATAATTCAACAACCTCTTAAGAAATCCAAAGTCATAATAAATCATCTCTTGAATTAAAATTGTGCCAAGACTTTATCTATAGAGGTGCCTTTTTAAGCAATTAAAATAGTCTTTTGTTCAGATCTTTTATCTAAATTTGAAGTCACTTACAATTGCTTATTTCCCAGGTCAATGGATGGTAATAGAGATCCAGATCACTACCAAATATGAGGAACTTTACACCATTACTTCTGTGGCAGCTGTCAGAACACACCACCATCATGCTCAGCAGACAGACATAAAAAAAAAAAAAAGCAACATCTGTCCTGGCTGATGTGGCTCAGTGGATTGAGCACTAGCCTGTGAACCAAAGGGTTGATGGTTCGATTCCCAATCAGGGCACATGCCTGGGTTGCAGGCCAGGTCCCCAGTTGGGGGCATGTGAAAGGCAACCACACATTGATGTTTCTCTCCCTCTCTTTCTCCTTCCCTTTCCCTCTCCCTAAAAATAAAAAAAATGAACTGTTTTTTTTTTAAAAAGCAATATCTGCACCTGAAACTAATATTGTATGTCAACTGTAATTTTTAAAAAATTTTTTAAAGCAACATCTGTTAGAGTTTTCTGTAGTGAACAGTTCACAGGCTTGGTTATTGAACCAAAAATGTTTAAACATAAATAGCTATTTTAAATTTACATATTTACTCTTCTAATGCTCAGTCATTGGCAAACATAAAGAATAAATTAAATATAATATATTTGCAATAATAAAGCTTTCATCAATTATTTGACCAAACTTGATAGGAACTGTCTAGTTGAACCACTTCACTTAGAGGTGATACAAATTAGGCAACCTGCAGATAGATACCTTTCCAGCTAGGCACTGGCAGTGACTAAAACTGGAAGAACAGTAATAATAACATTTTTATGTCTAATTGAAATGAAAAAATGAATATCTATCAGTCTAGACTTTTATAACCTGTAAAACGTGGTTTCTAGAATGTGGGCTGCCTGCTCTGGCAGGGCCCTGGCTACCTCTCTAGCTTGTCACCAGGGAGGATTCCTGAGAAAAGGCCACCATCATGTGAACACATTTGAATGTGTGATAAGTAAGGATTTTGTTATTTTAAAGATGTAGAAATATTCGGAGCATAAAGAATTAAAAATTGTGCTATCCAATTAATCAACTGTAATTAATTAATTAATTAAATTGTTCTGCCCTGTCCAAAGAGGAGTAGAAGATGAGATAAAAGGAATAATCTCTTTAGGAAGTAGGTTAGATGGTGCTGAGCTACAACTTCCTGTGTTTCACAATTAATATCCAGGTCCTCCATCCAGCCGTGCTCACTTAAATCTCGCCTGTGTGCCAGAAACGCAGTCCTGCTCTGTCCCCACGATTGGTACTACCTGACAGCCAATAACTGAGGTGCCCTTTTTCTGGCCTTGACACTAAACCTCTCTAACCTGCTCAGGAAACACTGTCTTGCTTTGGGGCACTATCCAAAGCAAGCTGAGGCTCCCCTCTAAAATGTTAAGGTCCTTTGACTAGGGAACATTTCCTGACTACCTTCACAGTCCGCCCTATTCAAAGCAGCAGCAGCCAGAATTTCAGGCAAAACTGTTTGCAAATAAAATAAGCAGGCTTCAGGAAGCAGTCCTTGAAAATTCAATGTATTTCACTGACAGCAAATGCTACACAACCTGTTTAGCTCTTGGTGGAAAACGAACGGTATGGTTTGATCAATAGCAGGCATTTATATTTTTACATAAATTGTGCCTTTCCAAATAATACTACATTGTTGGTGCCTATGATAGGACATTCAATTTAGTGGCTGAGGTGAGGCAAGTATTTACGATGTTTCACTGCAAATCTCTTTCTTCAACCCTCCCCCATTGTCAGGTTTGTGGAAGGTACTAGACATGGATGAAGCTAAGTATAAACCTGACTTGTTCACTGATGGCCAACTGGCGGATATCCTATGTACATTAAACTGGGATTGAGCTACACAACACTACGTATTTACTTGTTTATTCATTTGCTGCTCATCCACATAATTAAAATTTACAAAATGCCTGTTTATTATATGAGAGTCACTTTAAACAAACACCTAGAAGAAAGGATACAGGAATTCTTAAAATTTATTTGGATCATAAGACCTAATTTAATTCCCTGCCAAAACATTTTACTTGCTGTTTCATCAACACAGCTAACAAGTTGAAACTCATCTGTGATCAAATAAACCACCTATGAACCTGTATATTTTTAGACTACAATTGCATGAAATAATCTCATTAAAAGCCCTAATGGGTTTTTAATGCATATTCCTTGAGAAGAATAAACAGACACATTGAAGTCTACCCTACTGGTGTGTCTGAATCTGTTCAAGTCTGTGTGGCTTTATTAAAGGCAAAGTGTTTCGTGTATCTTAATATAAAGAGAAAGAGACTGGGAAGACTTTCATTTCCAGCAGTACGGTGGTTAAGAACCAACAAAACTCTGTTTCTAAAAACAACTAAAAAGAATAGGTAAATTATTAAAATCTTCTTTCAAATGGGTAACAGAAAATGATAAGACATATTCATAGGCCAAAAATTAAGTAGGAACAGGAATTCAGAGAAATGAGTGAATTACTAACACCAGATTTTATCCTGAGGCATATCAAAACTGGTGAACTTGAGCTTCATTTGCCATGGCTTCCTGGAGCACTGGAGACAGAAGATAAAGCTGGGGCCCTTCCAAGTCAGGGAATCCCACAGGAGACCCATGCATGGCCATCCAATAGCTATGGCCTCAGAGAAAAGATGAACTCGGAATAAACCCACGTTCTCCTTGTCTCAAAGATAGCAAGAAAATAACTGCCTATTGAATTTTAGTGTTGCGTGGTGAAAGAAAACCATTTTTCTAAAAGTTCTTAACTATAAGTCAGCCTTCATGAGTATTATAGTCCAAATTCACACTACCTGAATGGTCCGGAAAATCTCAGCAGAGAATTTCATGTAAAGTTCCTGAAAGTTGGCCATTGGAGGAGTATTGGTTGTTGTCACAAGTGCCCGAAAATTGCAAAGAATCGCCTCAAATAAAGAGTTGATAGTCAAAAACTAAAACACATACAAGGAAGCAGCAAATAGAAAAATTAGAACCAAAGTGATCAGAGAGTGGAATTAGCAAATGCATGTAAATATAAACTATTAGCTAACCTTATTATCTATAAAGAAATAAGATATGAAAATGTAAGTAAAAAGCAAAAACTTTTAAAAGATCAAGAAGATTTGAAAAAGAACAAAATAGAACTTGTACCTATTTCTAAAATGGTAACAGTAAGTGTAGGAGGAATGATGTGATTAAAACATAATATTACAAGCCATATTATTAATAAAAATAATTGATTCAGGCAAGAATCTTCAATGGATGTTGTAACTATTTCATAAACGTTAGCTAAAGCAGAGGATATTTACTTATATAATCTAAAATGTTCTAGCCACTGACTGCTTATTAATCACACAGGGAAAAATAAAAATTTTACATTGGAGAAGCCTGGCTAATGCCAACCAGATGATCGAAATTAATAGAATCAATAATGAGAAAAATTGACACTCTGATATTAGGCACTGAAAAAGACAATATAACTCACAGAGCATTACCATTAAAAATGCAGCTGGACCCAAACCGCGAGACATTCCACAAAACAACTGGCCTATACTCTTCAAAAATGTCATTTTTTTTTTGTTTTTAATGAGGATGTTCCAGATTAAAGGAAAATGGGATGTGTGGCCCACATGACCTGGACATTCTTCCTGAAGGGGAAGAATGTTGCTACCAAAGACATTATTGGAACTATGTTTGAAATTAAATATGGTAAATGATAGTATTGTGTCAATAAAAATTTTCATGACTGTGATAATTATAAACACTGAAGTATTGGGGGGTAAAAGATCATAATATCGGCAACACCCAAAATAAATTACCCAAAATAAAATACATATGTTGAAGAATAAAGCAAGGAATGCCATGGCAGGTAAGTATTTCGAATCTATAGCAGTTAATACACCATGCTAGCAGCAGAATAGTAAAATAGAACAATGACACAGAATAAAAGGCCCACTCGCAAATGACCCTCACATATATGTAATACAGACGCATGAAGAAGATGACTTGGCCCATGAGTGTGGAAAGAAACTTTTCCATTAAATAGCTCTGAAATCATCGGGTCCATATGCAGGGAGGAGGAACTGGACCTTCACATTATGAAAAGTCAATTCAGGGTATGAAATACTTAAATGTTGCAGGGTAGGGAGAAACAAAACTATGTTTTTATTTAAAAAAATAGAAGAATGCCTGCTTCACTATTGGTGTAGGGAAGGATTTCTTATACAAGGCAACAAGTTCAAACTCTGAAGGAAAAGAAGGATAACCCAGGAAGAATGGGACTGTTGGGAAGGAGAAACACTTTTTACTCCGAGAATGCTAAGCCAGGGTGCCAGCACTCTGGAGCCCCCACGGGCCACCACAGGGAGAGAGCCGCCTGAGGACACGGCCAGCGCAGGATGAAGGAGAGCCAGCACAGGAGAATCACAACGTCCCACCACCACTGGCTGAGCCCAAGATGTAGCAATGAGTGACGTCGATCTGTCCTTGAACTTTTCAATGATATGAACTAATCTAATCTTTTTTAAAGTTAGTTTGAGTTGTATTTCTGACACTTTCAATGAAAACATATTGGTTAATACAACTGTTAACCAGCGACTGTCTTAAATAAATAAAAATATGTTTATAAAGGTCTTAAATGTTTAACTGACATGATTTATATAAACTAATCAAGAGCTCCATAAGCTTCCTGACAAGTGGCAGCATAGTTAAATGGACCGGGCTCACTGAGCTTATAGCCAGGGGTCAAGGCAGAAATGAAAGGCCAAGAGTTGGGACATGAGGGCAAGGATAGGGACATGTAGGGAGCAGAGCTCAGAAGTAGTGCCTGGAGGAGAGCGAACCTGGGGTGTCAGTGGAACAAGTCTTGTGGAAGAAGATGAGAATCAGTCTATGGCAGAGATAGTGGGAAGCAAAAAGAGAATTTAACACAATTCCTTTTAAAGAAGAACTTGACAGGTGGCTGGTATAATATGGCCCTTGGCTGCTACTCTCTAGCTCCTTAATTCAGCCATTTCCAACCACTTGTGGTTGCCTAAATAGGCCTTGTACAGTTTTTCCTCCATACTCACCTCTATGCCAGGATGCCCTTATCTTCCCTCTTCAGCCTTCAAGACCCAGCCTGTCTCCCTCTGTGGATGATCTCTCTCTCTCTCTGTGGTCGACTAAGACCTCTGGATGTCTGGACCTCTGGATGATACTTCCTTGTTTTCAAATTTGTCACCGGTCTATAAAATGAGCTTCCTCAGTGAAGGGATGTTGTCTAATTCACTTTACTATCTCTAGTGCCCACCACAATATTTGATCATAATACATATTTCAAAACTATGAACTGATAAATTTAATTGAATTGCATTAAGAAAAATTAAAGATGGCCAGTAATAAAATGGTACTACAGGTTCTATACTTTCATCAACCCCACATAAAAGACTAAAACAAAATATCATCATACTCAAAGGTCAAATAGATTGAGCATGTACAATGGCCATAGTAGTGGGAAAGAAATTTCTCTGCATTCTCATCCAACCCCCTAACCATCCCCAAATGTAATATAGTTCCCCTTCAATGCCCTTATTGCTCTCCACCCTACATAGAATCATCTTTTTGCCAGAACAAGGCATTCTCTGTGAGCTGAATTCATCTTACAAATGCAGCATGTGCTCATCTGTCAAAATGCTTTTGTTTTCTGTCAGCCCATTATTTGCCTCCTCTGTATTATAAATAACCACAGAATAATGACCCAATGTCTGTGTGTATCATTTTGTTGTAAGGCACTGCATGTCGCTGAGCTTTTATTGAATACTTTTAGTGACTATGACTTGACATAAGAAAATGACAATTCTTTCAGGTTCTTTAAAATTTTCCTAAGTAAAAAAGCAATTTCATTTAGAATGAATACTGCTTAGTATGGATTTTTATAAATCTTAGAGGGGAACTAAGTAACTCATTTCAAATATTTAAAGTACTAACCTGCAACATGTAGTAGAGGAATTAAAATTAGTTAGCATGGTTTCAGTGGATAAAACTACCATAAATGGGTAGAAATGATCAAAAAGCAGATTTTAGCTTAAAATAAGGAAGCATTGTCCTACAATAAAAGTATCCAAAAATGGAGGGGGCCACATTCCAGAGCAGAGAATTAAGCAAGAGTCATAAAACAATACCCATAAATTTAATGGCATATAAATATTGCTTCATTGATGTTCATGGCATTTTGAATATGTAACAAAGTCATAGATCTCCTTTTTGTAGAAAAAGAAGTCAATAGGCTTAAACCATTTGCTCAGGGTCACACATTGACTGATACAAGTCTATTGTTCTCTTTCTAATATAACATTGATTTATTTGGGGGGGGGAGATAATAAGCATCCTGCAATTGCAGGTGGTGTTACTTACTGCTATTTAATTCTTGACCTTGTCAGTAAAACTCAGATTTTTAATACCTAACAGTTGGCCTTCTTGGAACCTTTTGATAGATAAGGCTTTATATTCTACAAATTCTTAAGCATGGCACTTTAATTTGTTTCGACCAATTTTGAATCAAAAAAGTTACATACTAATGATTAGCCTGAAAATTGCTAGATTATCTGTGATAAGTGTTAAACCATTACAAATCCAGTGGCAGATGGGAGAATAAATGTCACATTTTTCATTATGTTTCTTCTGAGATTCATTAGTAACCACCAAGGGTAGACGCAGTTAATAGTCCAATCTTTTTGATAAGAAACAAATGCTTGCATTGAACCACAAAGCAGAAAGAGATATAACTTTCCTTCACTCCTGAAAGTTTACAGGAAACTCTCCCATGGCAGGGTCATGATTTAAAATTGCGGACACTGTCAAACGTGCTGATGGAACATGCTGACGTATTCGTTGCTGCAACCTCTTAGGAGAGCAGTTACGCTCTATTCACCAAACTCCTGACCCTGCTAGAACTTCATCCTGCAGATACGCTCACATTTGGATAAAATTATATAGGTTCAGGGATATTCACTGACACAGGTTTAATAACTAAGCATTTGGAACAATTTAAAATTGGTATCAATGGGAGACTAAATCAATTAAAGGGCTTCAGTACAATGAAATAATGTGCAACCTCTAAAAAGAATGTAGTAGCCCTACATGTACTAATATAGAGTAACTGCCGGATATACTTATAAATTAAAATAAATGTAGAATTATGAGAATATGCTATCATTTGTGTCAAAAAAGAGAATATAAACTCTATGTACATACCAGCATATAATGTATCAATGATTACAAAAATACTAATAATAATTTTCTTTAGATGGCGAGATTAAAAGTTTTTAATTTTTTCTGCATTTTCTAAAATAATTACGCATACTATTCAAAGTAAGAGAAAAATGCTTACAAAATATGCATTCTTATATTAAGGGTGCAAAGGGAAATTCTCTGATTTTTTGTTAAAGTTTTTCAAAGCTGAGAATTTTGTTCATGTAGCCATGAAAAAAATGAACGTGATATTGACTTTCACATATGTCACATAAAATTGATAAGAACAGAGAAAGAGAAGAAAAGCTATAATCAATCTTTAGGTACAACAGTTTGTTTTCTGTTAAGTGTCTTTTCCAAAAGCAATTACCAAGGAAGAAGTGAAACCCAAACCAAAAGGAAAACAAGTCAGGATAAGCCCTCGTACACCTTCCAGGTCAAAGTAACTTAGACCGGGCCAGTATTCAATAACTGTCCCTTCCTTTGGAAACAGAATGCATGACAGCAGCTGTGTATTTTGTATTGTGGGGAAGGTTCACACTAAAAGCAAAAAATCTCTACTCACTAATTTCAGTCTGCCAACAATGTTAACCACCTATTGGTCAAACAATAAAATGAAAAGATACACTATTCTGTAAATCCACAAAGCTATTGAAATAACTATACCACCGAAACAGTCCCAATTTGGTATCATCTTTTGGTAGGTGCTATGGTTCAAATGTTTGTGTTTCCCAAAAATTTGTATTATGGAATCTTAACCCCACAAAGGTGATAGCATTTGTAGGTGGAACTTTTTTTTTCTTTACTTGATTTTGGATATAGAGAGGCAGGGAGAGAGAGAAAGAGATGGTTGGTTCTTGCATGTGCCCCAACCAGAGACCACGCCTGCCACTCTGATGTTTACTCTAGACACACTCCAACAACTGAGCTCACCTGGCCAGCCAGGGCCTGCAGGTGGGGCCTTTTTTTAAGTGATTTTAGAGAGAGGAAGGGAGACAGAGAAAGATAGAGAAAAACATCAGTTCCTTATTCCTATTATTTATGCATTCACTGGTTGCTTCCTGTATATGCCCTAACCAGAGATCAAACCCGAAACCTTGAAGTACAGGGACAATATTCTAACCAACTGAGGTTACCTGGCCTTTGGAAGGTGTTTAGGTCCTGAAGCTGAGCCCTCATCAGTGGGATTAGTGTTTATAAAAGAGATCTCAAGCTGCTTAGCATCTTCCACCATATGAAGATACAACAGAAGTCTGCCTCTCAGAAGAAAACCCTCACCCAACCTTATTTGCACCTTGACCTTGGACTTCCAGTCTCCAGAACTATGAACAAAAATATCCCTGCTATGTATAAGTCACTCAGTCTGTGATACTGTTATAGCAGCCCAAAGGGACTAAAACATTAAGTTAACCTCTTTTCTTCAGGATCCCATCTGCCATGTTGAAGCTTACTTATGAGAGCAGGTTCAGGAAAGAAAGTATGGCAAGGAGGGATTTTTTTTAATGGCTGGATTTTTTTATTTTACTGATGCATGAGAAGGGAGAGAACATCACAAGCAGGGTGTAAAATGCACGGGGTTTAGCACAGTAAGGGAGAGGTACTAGAGAAACCTAAGGGAATTAGAGGACAGTGGAGAGAAAGAGCTGCCCCAGGTGATATTTTAAGACTCTGAGAAATGGTTGCTTCCCAGGATAACCTCAGCCCACAGGCATGCTCACAGACATTGGCAGGTGTGAGGAGTACTCAGTTTTTGTTAAGCAGGTAGAAGGTCAGAGCCCAGCTTTCCCTGGGGAAGGAGAGGATTTCCATGTCATAACCCAGATATGCTAAATCAGAATTTCCAAGGTGAGGTCTAGCAACCTATATTTTTCTAGGTTTCCTCTGCGAGTCCTGAGGAGCATTGTGCATTGTTTGAGCATGCCTCCTCTACCTTATTTTACTCTGAAGATTCCTATACTGTACATCTCATCTTTTGTTGGACCTGATGCTACTGTTTCAAGCCAATTCATTGTTCTGAGAGCCTAAAGCACGGAGAATTATCCGAATTTTTCACTGGCCAACATTATATAAACAGTTGCTAAGCAATCAAATCATTTTTATCAAAAGACAAATCACAGTAACATATCACTTGATTATACCTAAAGACAGGATGCATGATCAATATTTGTAAGTCTTTTTTCTGTCAACTACAATTTTCAAGTACCCTGAGAAAAATAAGTATGTAATTTTGAGTTACCAAGGAAATAGATTAACAGAATTTTATAAATGAAAGGGGTCTTAAAAGTCATTTAGTCCAACACACCCTCTAAGGCCCGAATCCCTACCACAGCCCCACTGACAAGTGATGTATTCTAGCCTCACACAGACAGAAAACAGAAAGTTATTAGTTAAGGCAGAAAGAGGAAAATATAAGCCTATGAATGAGAAACAAAATTATAAGCCTTTATATGGAAGCAATCTCAGTCACCCAGAAAATTACAAGGCTGGAGATTTGCTCGTGCTTTCCCAATGTTAATTTGACACATAGATTTTCCCTTGGCCTAAACAAAAGGACAGCCTCCAAACATTAGATTACCCACACCCAAATGGGGCTTCTTTGAAAATTTTGCCCTTATGCTTATGCAGACACAGCACAATTCCTTTAAAATTTACAAATTGCAAATAGTTCAAAGGTTGGCAGCACAGAGATAATAGGCCACACTCCTGTTGCACTATATGTCTCTTTAAAAAGAGAGACAGATGTGCAGGGGCAGAGTCTACACTGTCCATGACAATTTAGTGAATTAAACAGGACTCAGGACTCTTCTGCAGCAGCGAAGGTGGCCATAGCCCCTCCTGGATAACCCCAAAGGTTGGAGCGACATGTACTCCAACCTTTACTCCAACATGTACCAAAGGTTGTAAAGCAAGTGAACATGTACTTTCTTGCTACCATTCCAGCACATAGAGAGAAATACTCTCAGCAGCCACTAAATTTTGTTTCCCAGGTTCCAGATATCAAAAGAGGCCCTAAAAGAGGCCAAGTTCACCCAGGGTAGAGGCTGTCAGCTCACAACTCTGCCACTTACAGTTTCTACGCAATCCAGGAAAAAAGTACAGGGAAAAACATAAGCCCTAAAGCAGGTTTTCTTTGTTGTTAAAGTTGACTGTATCCACATGGCCTTTCTCCTTTCTCCATTAAAATCTGATGTTGGGAAAATTACTTAACCTCTCTTTGTTTCAGGTTCCTCATCTGGGAAACAATAATCTTCCTAAAATATGACTCATAGTATTTCTTCCCCATGGCTAAAAAATTTAAGAGCTCCATGCTAACAGCAGAACAGAGTTCAAAATTAGTTTCCTCCTTAACCCACCCCAGTTACCCTCCCATCCAGCCCTACTCATCGCCCCGGCAATGGCTTGAGCTTCCCCATCTTCATACTTTTGCTTAAGTCCCTTGGCCAACCTAAAATCCACTCCCTCTGCATGCAGCTGTTCTCTGCCTATTGAGCTCCTACAGACTCTTTGAAGCTAGCAGAAGTCCTCTGTTTCTGAGCTCATTGTCCACAGCATTCATCTGGTCCTTGTTATGAGCTCCCTGATTCCACTCCAAGTCTTTGCAGGCTGCTATCTTCCCAACAAGGTGTTTACAACTTAAGTTAGGGCATCTTCTTTTGGGACTTGGATTGCCAAGGAAAATACAGGATGCTCAGCTACATCTGAATTTCAGATAAACAACATTATTTTAGTATATGTGTGTGCCATGCAATGTTTCAGTTTATCCAGGGTAGAGGATTTCAGCTGCAATCGTGCCACTTAACATTCACAGAATTTCCAGGCAAACTAGAAAACATTTTCATGCAATATTAGGAACATACCCTAAAAAAAACTGTTCGTCTGAAATTTGAATTAACGAAATGTCCTGCATTTTTATTTAATCAATCTGGCAACCTTATTTGTGGCACCTAGATCACTTCAAATGCCCTGCATAAGACTCCAGGATACCAAGTGTTCAATAGCCTATGCTGATTAGTCAAACTACTGTAATATAATCTAGACAAACTTGAGAACGTCTATTATAGAACACAACATCTCTAGCACTTGGCCTTTGGTCCATCCCTGTTCCAAGTGACCCCTTGATCTACCTGACCCCTCCTCTGGGTTAGTGGGATAACCAAGAATCTGACCTAGGCTGCATTAGTGTCAAGCAGTTGGAGTGGAACATGGAAGCTGGAAGTATTGGTTCCGATGTGGAGGCCAAGAGGAACAAATTCCAGGTCCCAGGCAAGGCAGGATGCACATCATGTCAGCAGTGGGTCAAGTATAGATTAGAAGAGAAAGGTCTGCGGCAGGAGAGTATGTGACTGGGAGAATCTCAGAGAACAGTTGAAGCCAAACCAATAAGAGGGAGGGCATGCCCAAGGCACTGAGCACATGCGAACAAATTCCTTCGCTCAGGTTCACTAAAGTCAACCTTTTATATACTTACCATGACTTTTCTCTGTGCCTTTCTTTACACTGTTCTGTTAGTTTTCTCCTGAGAAAGTGAAATAGCAGCATCTTTCCAGATTCATGCTCCACCAGAGACATTGATGGGAAAAACAGATTCATGATCTTTAAAAGAATAATACCATATTCCCAAGGTGGCCCTGTGCTGTGCAAGCTGAGTTTCCTGCAGGGGGCTAGACATGGTCAAAAGGTCTGTGATAAGTTGTGGGAGACTGGCAAGAGGTCACAAAGGGAGGAGGTAGCCACAGGGGTGCTTTTTAGACTAGCTATGGACATCTCCTTTCCCATGAGTTTCCCGAAATCCTTCCCAGAGCATGCTGTAGTTGCTTCATCCTTAGTGGTGCCCTGACTCCTTCCCCATGGATGCTTTCTCTCTGGTTTCACCAAATAGACCCAAATCCTTAGCAAAGAACCGATGGGCCACAGAGCAGTGGTACTGACTGACTGATAGACCCTCTGTAGGCAGCTGGTGCCCTGGATGCCACCAGAGGACCTCACACTGAAATCCCAGCCCAGCCACTTCTTCATCAGGCCCCAAGAATAAGCTTGCCTCACCTCTCTGCACCTCACCTCCAAAATCTACAAAAAGGAAGTTATAAAACCTCCTTATATGTGGGTGCTGCCTACTGAAGGAAATAATATTAAACATATTAAAACATAATAAGAACTCAAATGTTGGTTAACCATCCCCAACAATTTATGGAAATAAGGGGGTCCAATCCTTAATTTAAAAAGGCTCTAAATATAGATAACTGGTAAATGAAGATAATCTTATAAAAAGAACTTCTTACAGAAAAAGCAGACATGAAGGTAGAGTTGGAAGCCCAAGGAGCATGTATAAATTAACAGATCCAGGTGGCATGCAAGGTAAAGTATTAATAGAACTGACAGACACGCCTACAGGGTCCTTCCTAATTTTGCCCCAAAGACTTACTTGAAATTGAAATGAGTAGTAGAGTGCTGAGAAATTGGTGTTAAATCTTTATATCTTAATAAAGAACTGGGAGAAAGAGTGATCAGCAAGTTAATGAGATTTTCCTGATGTGACTAACCTGTGAGAAGTTGCGAATATCAGTGAGCAAAGATAAAATAATACAAAAACATAAAATAGGCTTGGAAGCACAGGCAAGCTACCACTGTGTAAGACTCAATGTAAAAAATGGCAACTCATTCAACTGAGAAGCTTGCCATGCCCAAGGGACCAGAGAACATAGGGATGTAATAATGATAAAAGACCCCAATGGGAAAACAAGAATAGCAGATTAGAAAAAAGTTTGTCTTATGAACTTTGCTAGGGAGAAGAAGGAACACCACTGTTTGGCTACATGTACAAAATTCTATTATTCCATCGAGCAAAACAAAACAAAAACATAGCGTGAATCTACTGAGATCGCCCTAAAGATGATGCCCCAAGTCTGGGGATTCAGAAGGTCACAGAGTTATGTCTATAGTGAAGGGAATAACTGACAAGAAATCACAGCAGTATAAGAAAGGATATGATCATTCCCAGGAAGAGAAACAAGGGCCACTGTGTGGTTCACAAAAAATGGAAGCACATGAAATTAGTCCATAAATAGTGAAAATGATGTGTAATGGGGGATGGCATTTTGTCTGAATTGAAATTAAGAAAGAGGAGGGATTTGGGGAAAGAGAAATGAAGTGTAATAACCTGGTAAACCCATGAAGAGGGAAGCCATGAATCTAATGCTGTCCGGGGAGTATGGGCAAGTCCATGTCTCCAGACCTTTAAATCAGCTCGGATCACATGATAGAGAGAGTGTCCCTCCTCCTGCTCCATGGCCTTGGTGGTGCAGTGGAGCAAACGACCTATCGGGCCCTTCCTGAGGAAAGGTTTATTTATGATAGGAAGAAACATATGTCCTACTCTCAGAGGGAATATCTCTCAAAAAAAGAATGAAGCAGAAATCCTGGCTCCCTGCGGTTATTGCATGTCCCAAGACCCAGCTGCAGCAATGACTCAAATCCCAAGCAAATTCAACATAATATATGACACTTCTATTAGGAAGCAGGACATGTGACTTCAACACATTTCTTCTACTTAGAAAGTTTCTGACAAAGGTCAAATAGTGTAGGAGACTTAGTGATGTGTTCCAGAACTCCAGAATAAGGAATCACTGCAGTACTAAAAAATGAATTCAGCGCTATGATTATGTCAAAAGTGACAGAACTATAAAAGTTATATCTGGGAGTCTTGGGGTATAAGGAGAAAAGGGCAGTGACTGCATTAAGTTTGGAAAGTGAGAAGGAGCCAGGGTCTTTCTATGGTCAGGCAGGGCAGAGGTAGGTAGAAAGAACTCAATATAAATGTGAACAAAAGTAGAAAGGCAAAGGGGAGAGAAGGAAGCTGGAAATGAAGTAGGGAATAAAAGACCCATACCCAATTTCCCCCTTGGCCATTAACTGGGAGATTAACTGGGAGCTCCCAAAGATTATAGGGAGTGGAACCCAGGATGCACCCCTTGGAGTTGTGACACAACGGATTGTTTGTGTGACACAAACAATCCTTAAATTGTTTGCAGCTAATAGGAAATTGTAAGGAAACTATAGCTATCCCCATTGGGGAAAGTGGCCTCAAAGATTTTGAGGTAAAATCAGACACCCTTTGTCAAATAACTATTCTTATTTTGAGAAACTCTTAATGACTTGTTGAGCCTTGGTAGAGGGAGACGGTCAAAATGAAAAGCCAGGAGACATGGAAACTAGGTGCTGTTTGAGTTTAACAAGCCATAAAAATAAGTATGCTCAGAGGCACCTCATTATCAAGTGAATTGGTATGTATGAAATAAAGCTTAAGCCTGTCCTAAAGGCATAAGCAGATGGCTCGCCCTCCTGGTGTAGCCGTTGCTAAAGTCTCATTCTGAAAGTTTACGTAACCAGCTCCCTCTCAATCTACTTTCAGAGTTCAGAGAGAAATTCTCTGAGGCCACTTAACCGAGAGGACATTTTAGCCTGACTTATAGATAATTCTTTCCAGTCTATTGACACCAGAAGTGGACTGCTGGAGTGAGTGGACCTTTGAGCAGTTCTGCCTGTGAGCCATGTGGCCTAGAAATAGAAAAAAAACATTAAGGTTGAGAATTCATTTGCTTCATGGACAGTGGTCAATGGTTCAGCCACACTGTCAGAAATTTGGAAGGGTCAAGTTCCTGGGTGGGGGGGTGTTCAGGAAAAGGAGATTTGGAGTGATAAACAAATAACCTTCCTGGGGAAGGAGGCTTTTGATAAACAGTTACTTGTTAGCATCTTTCCTTTGCCAACCCATGTTTGTTCATCGGGTTCATGAATGAGGAGGCCATGGAGGCAGGAATGTTAGTTATGCATGCGTTCAACAATAGGGACTTCCTCTATCCTCCAGGATAGGCAGAAGAGAGCAGAATGAAACAGGGTATCGCATGACTTTGGGGACTTACTAGATACCAGATGAAGGCAGGTTTTGAAGCACATTTTAAGGGTATTGATCTTTACCTAGGAGACATGGGAGGCCAAGGTAGCATATCAAGTGATAGGAAAGACAGGGATAGGTAAGATACTCTGGGTGCAAAATGTTCTGGAGAGGAGCAAGAGTAAATACCTGGAGGACCTTTAGGAGGTTCCAGTAGCCCAGGCAACAGGTGATGAAGCCTGGACTCAGGTGCTGCAGTCAATAGATGAACATGGATAGACTGGAACAAGACTTCAAAGTTAACGCTGTTGGGATTTGACCAGGTATGGAAAGTGAATGAGACAGGATGGATGTAGGAGCCCCTCATGGAGAGAGGAAAACACTGGAAAGAGACCCCAAAAGAAGGTAATTACCCTTTGGATAGAAATCATGGCTATTTCTTCTAATATACACCCCTACCCCCACCAGTCAACTCAACAAATTAAATCAACTTTATTGTCAGTGATCAAAACGCAGAGTTAGGCTTCCACCCTCAAAAATATATGCTCAATGATACCTAACCTTTTAAAAAATAAAAAATCAAAGCCTAAGTCACCACATTCCACAGTCAGAAGTAAAGTGTGTTGTACTAGTGTCCTAGGCTGCCACCACCAATTACCAGAGACCGGGTGGCCTATAGCCAGAAGCACACATCCTCTCACAGTCTGGAGGTGAGAAACCAGAAAGCAAAGTGTGGGCGGAGCCGCATCCCCACCCCAAAGGCTCTGAGGGGGATTCCTTCCTAGTCTGTTCCAGGATCTGCTGGCTCCTGGCCATCTGGCTACGGTAGCATAATTCCAAACTCTGCTTCCTCGTTCACATGGCTTTCTTCTCCCTGTGTATCTCTGCGTCGTCCCTTTTCTGTCTCTTATAACAGTATTGTCATTAAATTAGGTCCTTAATTACATCTGCAAAGACCCTATTTCCAAATAATGCCACATTTACAAGTATCATGGACCTACAATTAAGCCCACTACAATAATAAAATGTGAATAGATTGCTTATATACACTTTGCTTAGGCACACTTAGATGAGTTTCAACTAAAACAGCATTCTCTACTGTGTGTTAGACAGACATAAGTTCCTGGAGAGGTTCAAAATAAATTTTTACCAGGGTCAAATAAGCTCAGGAAACACTGAATGCTATATGCCTTCCTAGTGATTTATTATTTCGCATAGACATTAAAATTTCTGAGAAGTCCTGCATATTTGAGTTGTTCAACCTTGAGTTTTCAAAACTTCATGACATGTAACCTTTCTGTTTTGGTTACATAGTACTCATGGGCATCTGAAAAACTGGCTCATGGAGGATACTCATAGTTAAAATATAATCAGTTAATAATCAGTAGGTATAAGTAGTTTGGAAACAAACCCAAGTCTCTATGGTCAATTAATATTTGACAAAGAGGACAGAAGCATAAAATGGAGTAAAATTAGCCTCTTCAACAAATGGTATTGGGAAATCTGGACAGCTACATGCAAAAATGAAACTTGATCACCCAATACAAAAATAAATTCAAGGTGGATAAAAGACTTAAATATAAGTTGTGACACCATAAAAGTCCTAGAGGAGAACATAGGCAAGAAAATCTCAGATATTCCATGTAGAATATTTTCACTGATATGTCCCTTAGAGCAAGGCACATAAAGGAAAGAATAAACAAATGAAATCTCATCAAAATAAAAAGATTCTGCATGGCTAAAGAAAATAGCATTAAAATGAAAAGAGAACCAACTATATGGGAAAACATATTTGCCAATGATACCTTGGACAAGGGTTTGATCTCCAAATATATAAAGAACTCACATGACTCCACTCCAGAAAGACAAACAACCCAATTAAAAAATAGGCAAAGGACCTGAGCAGACACTTCTCCAAGGAGGCCATACAGAGGGCCCAGAGACATAGGAAAAGATGCTCAGCATCACTAGCCATCAGACAGATGGAAATTAAAACCACAATGAGATACCACTTCACGGTGGTGAGAATGGTCATCATAAACAAATGAACAAACAAGTGTTGGAGAGGATGTGGAGAAAAGGGAACCCTAGTGCACAGTTGGTGAGAATGCAGACTGGTGCAACCACTGTGGGAAACAGTATGGAATTTCCTCAGAAAAATAAAAATGGAACTGCCTTTTGACCCAGCAATTCCACTGTTGGGATTATACTCTAAGAACCCTGAAACACCAATTCAGAAGAACCTATACACCCCAGTGTTCATAGCAGCACAATTCACAACAGCCAAGTGCTGAAAGCAACCTAAATGCCCATCAGTAAATAAATGGATAAAAAAACTATGGAACATTTACACACTGGAATACTACGAAGCAGAAAGAAAGAAGGAGCTCTTACCCTTTGTGATCGCATGGATGGAACTGGAGAGCATTATGCTAAGTGAAATAAGCCAGGCAATGAAAGACAAATACCATATGATCTCACCTTTAAGTGGAACCTAATCAACAAAACAAACAAGCAAGCAAAATATAACCAGACACATTGAAATTAAGAACAAACTCACAGTAACCAGAGGGGAGTTGGGAGGGTATAATGGGGGAAAGAGGGGGAAGGATTTTCAGGATCAAGTATAAAGGACACATGGACAAAACCAAAGAAGGATAGGATCAAGGGTGGGAGGTGGGAATGGCTGGGGTGGAGAGTAGTTGGGGTGGGGGTGCAGAATGGAGACAACTGTACTTGAACAACAATAAAAAATAAAAATAAAAAAAAACAGAATAAGTACCTGGGGTTTCTGGATTCTTTTCATGGGAAAGAAAGATTCTCATCTTGAACAATGAGGGGAGGAGAGGGTGTGACCACTGAGTTCAGGAGGGGCGTGTGATGGAACAGATGGGCTGTGTGCTGGGGATGTGCAGAAACATGAAACTGGAGGCTCAAAAATCATTTTGTTCAAAGAATTCTCTATTCACTTCAAACTGTGAGAAAACAACACAAGCTGTGAACACAGAGGTTTGGGGTTGATTGCTTGGATTTTTTTATTTGTTGCTGTGTTTTGTTTTGTTTTGTTTTTAGTCAAGTAAAAGCATGTATAGCTACTATGTGATTTATAGACATTTTGTTTTGTATTTTCTCAAACATGATGATTTCCTTGTAGAAGGGCATGTTTCCCACGGGCTTTATTAATCGAAGTGCCACTGTAACTACATCCCTGACATTCTGAACTCTCCCAGGAGTCGCTGCTCAAAGCAGTAGCCTTTCTCCACTTAGCTCCTCAATTGCCAAACACCTTTAACAGAGTGATGTCTTGGTAAATGAGAATCTGGGTTCTTCCTCGGAATAGGAGCTATAAAGCTGCAAGTCCCTGTCACTTGGCCAACATGAGCACGTGAGCCCCAGTTCCCTGGGCACCTGGTCTCCCAACAGCCACAATCTGATTGGGGCCAAGGTTCCAGAGAAAATACAAGTCTCCCTCCACCAGGAGTTCCTCCCAGGTTGGTGCACCACCTGCAGGACTGTGGCCCCACCTCCTGTGCCATTCTTTGTGCAAGAGAGGCACAGCAGGCCTCCTAGCCTCTGGCATCATTTTTTTTTCAGCCACACCAAAGCTCGGTAGAAAAGTGTGCACGCTTGGCTCTTCATTCGCCAAGACTCTCACACTTCCTCTCAACAGAACAGTGACTGAGACAGTAGTCAGTGGTGACAGGCACTGGGTCCCTCCTCCATTCTCCACCCACCTCCAGATTTTAGCCAGAGTGGCTGCAGACAAAGGTTTGTGTCCCAGCAAGCCTAGAAACACTATCCCAGAGTTTTCCAATGCAGAATTTCTGTGCCATTAGGAAAACACAAGATCATTTTATTTGATGCAAAAATAAAAATAATTTATGGGCTATGAATTTATCTTCATGTGCATTAGGGGGAAAAGAAGTCATACAGAAAATCTGTGATTCCATCAATGTGATTGCTTAGGCTTGGCCTAACTGTTTAATACTTTACTAATTCAAAGTTTATTTAATGAAAAACATCAATAATTGTAATAGATGGTACATAAATGTGAGGGCTGTTACCTGACGGAGATTCAGGAGATTGCACCATACACCAGGCTCAGCCACAGAATCTGAGATATTGAGAGGCACTCTAGGGGCAGCCCCAAGAGCAGCGGTTTTCTTTCCAAACTTGCCCTAGGAAATAAATTCTGCCTTGAGTTCAATCTCTGCCGATGCAGGAGAAATTCAAAGGGAGAGACTTTTCCATTACAGACAAGTTCTTATTGAAGGAGGTCTGGCAGTGCCTTTCTTTCTTAGGAAAAAAAAAAATGAAAAGCCAAATTGCCTTAAAGCAGGAACTGAGGTTGAAAAATACCAGGTCTTAGGGGAAAAGAGCAAATGATTTCCTTTTGGAAGGTGCAACTTCAAGTGAGAATAACAATCCAATGACTCCAATTCAAAGGGTGTTTCCTTCTGAACGCTTCTGAGTAACTTAGATTATCTGCGGTGCCCGATGGTCCATAAATAGAACAGTCTTTACCCTTCTTCCAAACGCCCTACATTTTCTTTTCCTGAATCCAACACCGCACCCTTCCTTTGCGCATGCTCTGCTGATGCTCTCGCTCAGATGTTCCAAGGAGAGCTGGAGTCATTGACCCCTAGATGACCCCAACAGGCATCGCAGGCTCCAGGATCTCCCCAATTTTAGCTCTTTCCACCCTGGTGTGAGTGTGAGCTCTTTTAGAGAAATATTACTTGTGTGTATCCCACTAGGAAACTTTTGGTGAATTATTCTTACCCAAAGGACAAAGTTGTTCATTCATTTGTTAATATTTTTTGAGTGTGTATCATATGCCAGACACTGCTAAGCAGCACCCCATGCTTAGGAATACTTGCACAGAGCAGGCATCCATGTGGAGAAGGACTTGGACTTGGGTAGAACCTGGTGCCTACAAGGCCACTGGGAACATGCTTGAGGATATTCTTCTTGTCCTTCCCTTCCTGGAAAACCCCTATGCAGTTTTCAAGAAATAATATATATATATGTCCTGTGAAACCCTTTGAATCCATCAAATTATTTGTCTATAAGTCTGTCCTCCCTAACCATATGAATTCCTCATGGGTAAGAACTTTGCACCTCTCACCTTTATATTCGCAGGGCCCAGCACATAGTAAGCATGAATTTATCTCCTAATATGTGAATTGCTAAAATAACGTCATGCAATCCAAAGCTCAAAAAATAATTTATTAATTAGTCATTGTTTTCAGGGACTCCCTCCTATTATGTTTGAAGAATCACAACTATTTTTTTAAACAAATAATCATGTTTTAGATGTGCCCAGTTAAAGTAAGAAAAAAGAGGGCAGGGATTGAGCTCAGGGTGGACTCAAAAAGGGGATCAACAGAAGAGCCATGAGTCTGGAATAAGAACAATCTCAATGAGAAGAAATTTATTTTTAAAACACAAGGGATCGAACAAAGAAGCACATCTTCCTTAAGGATATAGAAGTGCATTCCTTTGGACCTCATTTGAACGTGAAATGATGCTTTCTGGAATGTCCACTAATTATAATTCCTTCAATATTATGCTCATTGGAATGGAGGAGAATTTCTAATTCACTCCTTCATTAACTTATTTAATGTTGCATGGTACACCTATTTCTGGGTCCTGTTCTAGAAGCTGGAAATACAGGTAACTCTGACAGACAAGGTTCCGCCTCTTTTGGAGTTTACAAAGTCTTGTGAGCTGTGAGGGGGCGGGGAGGGCAGACATCTAAAACTAGAGAGAAGGCAGAAAGGAAAGGAAGAGAAGAGAAGAGAAGAGAAGGAAAGGGAAAAGAATAAAACAGAAGGGAAATAGCCAATAGCCTTAGTGCTATGCATAGATTTGAAATAAGAAAAGTGACATGAAGTGATCAGGAGCTATTTTAGATGGATTGTCAAGAAGAGTCTCTAAGATCTAAAAAACGATACGGAACTGACCAGGTATGATGGTGAGATGCAAGCTTTCCAGGAAGAGGGGCTATTCAGTACAAGATTGTAATTCTTTAAGTGAAAATAAAAAATATAGTTTAAAAACAAACATATACATAAAAATTTCTGATTATTAAGATTTCAGACTTCAGTTGAAAGTCCAGAATAAGACTTTCCTCGCTGACATGAAAACTTAACCTGAAAAAAAAATGATATACAGATTTTTGAAACAAAAAATATACATATAAAGAATCCTTTAGGTTACTTGATTAAATGAACCTGGTCTGGCTAAAATATGTTACCTTGAAAAGAATATTATAACTTAACCTTTAAATGTTCATCTACATCATTTTGACATCCTTCAATTCTTCTGGAAAAAAACTGTAGCTTCATTTTGAACTGACCACCAGCAGGATACAGATATCCTGGTTCATTACTAAAATAAAACTATCAGAAATTCTAGCCAAGTATGCAGAATGCTGGGCTTTCTTCATGGGTGAAGACATCTGGTGAACTTATTTTATCTCATGAATCATCACAACCTCTGTAGATTACACTAATCATGACATTTAAAGTTTCCAATTCCATAAACAGACAGAGGCACTGAATGGCCAAGCAAAAGGGTTGACTTATAAGTACCAATTAAAGCACTGACAAACACTAAAAGAAAACCTGGGCATTGGGCCATGGCCCTGCATTTTACCCTAATATACTCACACCTTTGTTCTAAATACAAGTGAGATGTAATGAAGGAAATCCTAATGTATTCCTCCTTTCATTCTAAACAAGACTTTATTTTAATGGGACAGGGAGGATTACAGAAAATGAGGTCTGGATTGTTCTTTCAATATTCAAGGCATTTTAGAATAATAAAGTCAGTTCAAACAAATTCCACAGGGTCTATATTGCACTTACATCTGTTTATGGTAACTTCCTTTGTAGAAGGCACTTTCCTGTAGCTACAAGAAAACGGGATTAGATCAACTTGCAGGGAACATAAAGAAGTGAATGCAGGGGAGTAAGGTCAGCAGCATGGCTGAATAAGATGTCCCTCACTGTTTCTCCCCTCAATAACTCCAAAAACCTAGGGGGACTCTCACCCACCATGCGTGTGGTCTAGCAACTGACTCCAGACCTCTAGGTTATGGTTTGGATGCACTAGGAGGATAATGTCTTAGATAATCACTCACAGACGAGACAGCCTTTGTGGAAATCCAGATTTCCAGAAAAAAAAAAAAGTTCCAGCATAACATTGGAGAAAAACTAGTACAAGTTTGGACACACTGGAGGGTAAGAGGAACAGTTTGGCTCACCACATCACACCTCTCCCAAGGTTTGTGCCTACATGGGGATCACCAGATTAGATGATGGAATAAACACCAAATTCAGGTCTTTCTTAAGCATCAGTTAATTTATGCTCCTCATTCCGGCCACTGAGACCTTCTCAGTCTCAGCCTCTGTGGTGGCCCCCTAGTATGACAGTCCCCAAATGGTAAGCCCTGGCTCATCGTAAACCTTGAGACACTACTTCAGGAAGAGGGTTTCCTCCTCAGCTTTGCTCAAGTCCTGTCTTATTTTTGTTTTCCAACAGAAATTGTTTGTACACCTGGCACTAGCAGAGCCAAATACTAAACAAGAATTGCAGTGGGAAGAGATTGCCTATTTCATGATGAATGGCCTCACCCAGGAGAACAGGAAGCTAACACTCTGAAGCCCAAATTCCCTGATGGCGTGAAGGTTACAAATTATACAGGGCAAAAATCACATGACATATGGCTTAGAGGGTCCAGGGTTGAGCTGGGAGCTGATTGGTCAGATGTCATACAAAAGGATAATAAATCATTTTGGGGGGTATTGAAGACAGTTCTGAGGTCTGTTCTGGTGTCCCTCTGTCTGGTTTCCTGAGAAAGTAGTCAGAGGGTCATTTCATCTTAGGCCTTAAGACCTGAAACATAACTTAGGTCAAGATGTTATCTTTAGCCTGCCAGAGGTCCAAGCCTTGTGATCATTAGTCAGGTCTGGGCTATTGTCTCCTGCTGCCTTGGGGGTTGCAGATTATTAGAGGAAAGTCTAGGTCTCTGAGATACATATATGAGGTCTGTCCATGACAAATCCAACCATTGTTAATATAACATGAGCAGTTTGCCTGACACTGATGTAACCTGGCAGCCAAGGAGAATGAACTGGAATGCACATGCATGAACAATGATGACTTCACTGTACTAGTGAGTGGGGACAATGGATGTCAATGAGTGAGCCTGTGTATTGTGTGGCCACCACATTCAAAATGACTGAGCAAGTAGAGCAACAAATCTGCATCTGATTTTGCATTAAGCTTGAACATTCCTTCACAGAATCTACCTGGATGCTTCAGAAGGCTGCAGCTATGGACAACTGGTGACTGGCAGCTTCATCATGACAACACACCCACTCATGGATTACATCTTGTGCAGAGATGTTTGGTGAAACATCAAATCATTCAGGTGACTCAACCCCCCTACAGCCCAGATTTGGTGCCCTATGACTTCTGGCTTTTTCCAAAGCTAAAATCACCTTTGAAAAGGAAGAGATTTCAGACCATCAATGAGATTCAGGAAAATATGACCAGACAGCTGATGATGACTAGGAGAACTGTGTGAGGTCCCAAGGTGCCTACTTTGAAGAGGACTGAGGCATCATTGTCCTGTGTAAAATGTTTCTTGTATCTTCTTCAATAAATGTCTCTATTTTTCATATTACGTGGCTGGACACCTCCTGGACAGACCATATACATGAGGAGAGAGATGGAGATGACACAGAGAGCTAGAATTTAAAGCTAAATTTAATCAAAGTCATAAGGACCCTTGGTTTAACTTTTAGAAGGTACAGTAAATAAAATTATCATATTGCAGTTGAGAGGTTGTTCCAAAGGAGCCACTGGCAAATAAGTGATCCATTGCTTCTTGTCTCTGCCAGAGAACATTTGGGTATACCATTCAGAAAACTGCTTAACTCAGTTATTTATATAATCAGTCCTGTATAGTAAAGTCTTGTCAAATGTAAGATCATTTAAAAGCTTCTGAGCACTGTTTAATAAGAGCTCCAGGTTACTGAAAGGATTGCACTAATTTCTACAAATTTTCTTCTATTTGATCCTGACATTACTTAATTAGGAATCTTCTACATGGGTGAAAACCTTAAATTCCACCTCAACTCTATATTTGGGTTTCATTGTTTACGCATACTTAGCTTCTATGTTTGGGACAGCTGAATATTTATTTGCCTTAAGATCATCTCTACAGATCAGAAGTTAAAGTCCCCATACTTTAAGAAGATCATGACTTTTGCCATGAATACTTATAGAGGTTTAAACCTTCTGGATATCACACTTCACAACCCTTAAGAGAGCACTGGCTGGTGTGGCTCAGAGAATTGAGTGCCAGCCTGCAAACCAAAGGGTCATGGGTTTGATTCTTAGTCAGGGTACATGCCTGGCTTGCAGGCCAGGTCCCCAGTAGGGGGCATGCAAGAGGCAACCACACATTGATGTTTTTCTCCCTCTCCCCCTCCCTTTCCCTCTAAAAATAAATAAATAAAATCTTAAAAAAAAAACCCTTGAGAGAGACTAAGGAAAGCCAAGTTCAAAGATGATGATTAAAATGTAAATCACATGAAAACCTAATGACTTCCTCATTTAGAGTTAAAAAGTGGCAAATCATAAACCATCATGTTCATAAGTTCTGGGAGAAAATAATGAAAAATACTCTACACATATTTTATATCATTTTGCATCTTCTTGTTACTTACAGCTCTGAGTGCTAAGCAACTTTAAGATATCTTCAATAAAAGTATATATAGTCCATGAGAGCACTAATAATAAATGTATTAAAAAGTAACATTTCATAAGAAGCATACAGTTCTACTAGATGTAGCACCATCTTTGAGTCCTTTATGCTCTCCAGCAGGACTTTGAAACGCCTTTACAACTGTGGGATCATTACTACTCGTAGTTTCACCAAATAAGGCCTCACTCTCTGATAATTATCACTCAGAGATCTGATGGACCACATGGAATTCGTTGGATTCAAACATACAAACAGAAATTTCATTTTAAATCACCAACAAACACAAACAAAAAATTTTGCATTGTGCAATAAAAAAACACCTTTTTACAAAAGAGACAATAGTTGCTAGGCAACCACCTAGTACAGGCTTTGGCATTCAAGGTAACAAAGAGGTGACTGCACCGCCACCACCTGCAGGTTTGTCTAACGCCCCAAAAGAAAACTCACCGTGAGGAGATGAAATACAGCTAGAGCCACCACGTTTCTCCCCAAACTGGATTTCAGCACGTGTTCTCAATGGTAATATGTTGATTTACAAAATGAGTAAAATAAACCTTATTTGGATTGTATCCAACGTTTAAAATTCAGCTGGCATTTGCCGCATGACTGTGAGGACCCAAAAGAATATCCTGCACCCCAGCTTCCCTCTAACAGGGTCACTGGAAGGGAAGACGCCCTCAAGGGGAATTTCCTTTGGGGGCTCCGACTGTGTCTCTTCTGGTCAAAGGTGAAGCCACCTATTTTATCTCATGAATCATCACAACCTCTCTAGGTCACACAAATCATGACATCTAAAGTTTCCAGTTCCATAAACAGTCAGAGGCACAGAATGGCCAAGTGAAATGGTTGGCTTACTAGCACTGATTCAAGCACTGCCCCTTCCGGACATCCAGTATCCGCTCTCATAGGATTAAACTCTTTCAACAATCCAAGAACGTCTCGGCAGAATTAGTTCAAGAGTTTGGTGTCCTGCAACATTTTTGCCCCTTCAAAGATGACAGCTGAGAGGGGCATCTGAAGAGGAAATTCATGGGGAGGAACTTCAGATGGAGCCATCCCCCGGGTGTAGAGAGCAGCGTCCACCTGACCAACACCAGAGAATCCGGTAGAAGCCGGGCGCGGTGGTGTCGGGATCGTCACCCTGCAGGTCTGTGGAACACATCAGCGCACAGTTCAGTGCACTGTCTAGAAGCGACGTGCCTGGGTTAAGGCCTGGCTCTACCGGCCTGTGACCTTTGGCAACATACTTACTCCCTTAAGCATAAGCTCCCTTATCTGCAAAAAGGGATAAAAACACTTGCCTATCAAATGACATTTGAGTGTTAATAATGAATATCAAGCCTTTTGCATGGTCACTGACATGTGATAGGTACATAACAAATGTTTATATTATTAATATTACTATGAAGGTCAATAGCAAATAATGCTCCATCTCAGTTATTTAACTAAATACTCTCAGGGTACTTATTAGCTAAATATCCAGTGTAGGAATATTTTGTCCCAGCATACAATGAAATGTAAGAATGAATGACATGGGGCAAGAACACAGAAGTGGCACTAGATCAATGTCATAAAAGCCATTAAATGTAGGCATACACCTTTCTTCCTAACACCCTATCACCTGGGGCCATATTATCATAGCAATGCAGATATACAGGGTGAGGCAAAAGTAGGTTTGCAGTTGTTCATATGGAAAGTAATACAATTATTAATAAATAATAATACAAGAATAAGCTCAATGTTTTGTATACTCACAACTATAAACCTACTTTTGCTCCACATTTTAGATAAATGGCTCCAAAACAGGATAACCACATATCTTGTCCCCTCTGTGTTCCTTGCGTTTATGTAGATCAAGCTACATGGAATTGTGTACAGGAAGGAGACCAAAGAATTTTAGATCATTGGGCTGCTACCTAAAGGAAGAATACCTGTAGAACTAACAGGGAATTTTTATGTGTAGTAAATCAAGAGCCACGCTGGACCTGGAGCTGTCCCTAAGGGCTCGGCCACAAGAGCTCAGGCATCTGCACTGTGCAGCCAGCACCAGGAGGGTGCTGGTGGGCACCCACTGCATCCTGGCCTGCTGCGAGCAGCTTCCTGGTGTGCGCACAGTGGCTTCTGGGTGCATGCACAGCGGCTCCTGGGTGCACACACAGCGGTTTCCCAGTGCACGCACAGCTTCCGTGCCAGGACTTTAACGCCACATGCCTCACACGCCCTTCGGCACAACGACTTTCACTCTCTTTCTATGGACAATGACCATGCACATTCTGTTACCTAGTTTAACTTCCAAAATAGATTTCTGACTGCCAGGGGAAAAAAAACTGGAAAGCACTGTAGTGCCCAAATACTGTGATGTGCTACCCAGGTCCCTTCAGAAAGACAGGGATTTCCTGCGTCACCACTGGGCGTGCTGCTGCCAGACAGCCCCCACCAGGCCAGTCTCTGATAGAAACTGCCTCACTGAAGAGAACGGCCTCACCCAAGGCACTGTCCCCCTCTGGGGCAGCTAGGGGTGACAGAGAGAGACAGTTAAGGCCTAGTCCCCATGTCCCAATTTGGGATATCTCTGGAGGGTCACTCCAGCTCCAGTACTCCTTACCAGGGGTGTCCAACCGGTGTCCCGCAGGCCACATGCAGCCCAGCATGGCTATGAATGTGGCCAAACACAAAATCGTAAACTTGCTTAAAACATTATCAGATTTTTGTGTGATTATGTGTCACAATGCTTTTAATGTGTGGCCCAGAGACGCCAAAAGGTTGGCACCCCTGAGAGTGTCTGGTGAGCCCTGCACTGAGACCACAGCACCATTCAGCAGCTTCTTCTGCCCTTTCTGCTGCCTTCCCCTTCCCTGTGCTCCCCTCCCCCAGATGAGGGTCTCAGGAGCACTCCTGATTACCTTCTACACACTGATCTCCCTCTCAGAGTCTACTATGTGGGAAGCCAATCAGTGACATGAACATAACTCAGGTTGCACACACTACATCTTCCAGCCAAATTAACATAGGTTATCAGCAGCCAACCGAAATACTGCTTGCCCTTGATTAATTTCCCATCCTGGGCCAATAAGCAATGATGCAATAACCAGAAAGATAAAGTTATGTAGTAGGAAACAGCATTTTCAAGGAAGCAGCAGCTCTGGGGTAAGTGCATGGCTCTTAGAGGGTGACAGGTTTGACGTGTCTGGTAGCTTCTCTTATCAGTCTCAGGCTGGCGTTGACTGGTGTGGCTCAGTGGGTTGGGCGTCGACCTGCAAACCCCAAGTTCACCAGTTTGACTTCCAATCAAGGCCCATGCCTGGGTTGGCTGGGTCCCTGGTTGGAGGCATGCAAAGGCAACCGACTGATGTTTCTCTCACACATGGATGTTTCTTTCCCTATCTGTCTCCCTCTTTTCCCCCATCCCAGGCTGAATCTGTGGGTTTGTCTCTTTCCACAATCTACAGAATTCAGTCTGCGTCCTATTCTCTTCCTAGCTGTTACCACCTCCTCTGCTTCTTGGAGATCCTTGCCTACGCAGGAACTTCTAAAATAAAAACATCTACACTTCACTTTTGGGTTGGCGGGATTTACTGCTAATCAAGACAGGAAAGCAGAAAGGAGATATGTAAAACAACAAATATAATTAATGTGTAAAGAAGCATTGAGGTTTTTAGAAATTCAAGTTTGTATATTACACTAATTAAAGACACTCTGTGATACTTCTCATAAAACTTCAAAAAATCCCTTCTTCCTCACATTAGTAACAACTGCACTTTCAGAACAATGATTTTATCATTTTGTTACAAATGTGTGTTCATTATAAAAATTCAACTGTTGCAGACAAGTCTAACAAAGAAAGAAAAAATGCCTAAAATCCTGAGTCCCTTATTAACATTATTTATTATTCTAACTCCATCTATTCATACATCCAGAAAGACAGATTGACTTTCATGAAAATGGAATCATAATATGCATTTATTTTAATTTTAAAATTTATTTTTAATTTTATTTAGCCAAAAAACTGAAAGTGAAGTAAAATTGAGGTAATTGCTGAATATGAGACATTCCTCCACTATAAGAACTGTTTCCTAAAAAGTCACTCTTAGGTCAAAAGATGATTATGAAAAGCTTTACACTGAACTTCAACTATGTACATGTTTCCATTTTAGATGCTTCCAGTCGACTGACCTCCTGCTATCAAATGTAAGGACAGAAGCAGCTCACTTGCTCCCTCCTCATTCCATAACTCAGATTTATCATTATTTTTAAATCATCAAGAGTTGCAAACACCGCCTCTTCCATAATCTCTGTTTTCTCCTTTTTCAATTATAGTGAAAGTTTGAGCTGAGCTTAAGACACCCTACTTAAAAAAAAAAAAAAAAAGGCCCCCTTGCTAAAGACTACGTTGACCTGCCTCCTTTGCAGGTAGGTGTAACCATGTGACCAAATTCTGGGCAAGAAAATATTGAAGAAGTGATGTATACAATTTGGGGGCTATGCATTTACAGAAAAGGAGCATGTCCCTGCCTAGGTCCCTTCTCCGCCTGTCCACAGGCTGCAACACAGGCATGATGGCGGCAGCTGAAGCATCACGTGGGAACGGCAGATGAAAGCCACAGATGAATGATGGTGGAACAGCAAAGTAATGGAAGCTTCAGTCTCCAATTCCCTCAGCCACCAAACCAGTCCCAGACTTGTCTGCCCACACTGTTGTGTGAGAAGGAAACAGGTTTCCATGTCATTGGAGTTAATTTGCTTTTAGGTTTACTTTTATAGCATCTTATCTGCAGTCTATTAATAGAATTCATCTAGTTGATCCATCATTAGACTATAAACATTTATCATATATCCTGAAACCATAACTCCTGGAATTAGTTTGTCTTAGTTCCATCACTGTCTGTCCCTTTTAATATGAATTCTGGCAGATTTCTTTCTTTGATTTTATTCAAAAGATTGTCTTGGTGGTGTATTCACACACTTGGAGCTTAAAACCACACTAGGTTACTATTTTATAATTCTGTACACTGTACATGCAAAATGTATTTTACTGCGCTAACATCAAGGCATTGGCCAGGCTGTGTACTTCCTAAAAGCTCTAGCAAAGAATCTGTTTCCTTGCCTTCTCCAGCTTCTAAAGGGTGTATGTATTCTTTGGCTCACAGTCCCTTCCTCCATCCTCAAAGCCAACAGAATAATATCTTCAAGTATCTCTGATTCTGATCCTCCCCCTCCCCCTTTTGCTTATAAGGACCCTTGTGATTACATTGAGACCACCAGGTCAATACAAAATAGTCTCTCTCTCTCAAGATCCTTAACTTAATTGCATCTACAAAGTCCCTTTTGGTATATAAG
Source organism: Tonatia bakeri (assembly GCA_004024845.1). Taxonomy (NCBI): domain Eukaryota; kingdom Metazoa; phylum Chordata; class Mammalia; order Chiroptera; family Phyllostomidae; genus Tonatia; species Tonatia bakeri. The sequence continues at coordinate 263,308 of PVIA01001599.1, forward strand.
TAATATATTCATTCACAGGTTCTGAGGATTAAGATGTGGACATCGGGCAGGGCAAGGGTGGGGTGGGGTGGTTATTCTGACTATCACAGGTGATTTTGGTTTTTTGGGTTTTTTCTATATCTTCAATCTCATCTAGTTGTTGTTTGCTAGAAAAGGCTTGGGAGTGCTTCATTACCTGAAGTATTTGATACAGTATTGATGATTAATGTTTTCTACTTACAAAACAACTATGTCAGTGCTATAGTATCAGACCACCTTCTTTTACTGCCACATTTAGTACTATACCAAAAAACCTTGAAGGCAGCGTGTTATTTTTCTCTGTATCTGTGATGTTCTTTGTCTATCTTGCCATAAGAATTCATTCTTTATCCTGGAAGTTCAACATCATCAAATTATGTCCATATGTTGATTGCTTCTTATTATTTTCCTAGGATATAGTAGCCTTTCCAATTTACCCATTCAGTTCTTCATTCCATGGAACTTTTCTTCTATTATATCAATCTCAACTTGCAGTTCCATTTGTCAGACTGTGTATTGCAAGGTTATCAGTCATCTTTGCATTAGATTGTCTTTGTCTATCCTACCTGTCTGTTGTTCTATATTTAATCGTTTCACTATCTTATTCTTCCTTCTATTTCTTCCATTTCCTCTGCTCTTTTCATTTTTATACCTCTAGGCAACGGATTGGAAAGATAAATCCACTCAATTGTCTTTTCTCACATTTGGAGGTAGTAGACTAACTGCTATTAAGTGATTATATGTTCCTGATAAACTTAATTTTCTGTAAAAGTTTGCACCAAATATGAGAGAGTTTATGGGGAAAATGTGTTTGGAACAGTGCACTTAAAATGTGTGCTACTTTGTAAGCAGAGCAAACAATACCAATTGTTGGGAATACCAACTGTTTTGTCAAGACCAGGTAGGAAAGCAGGACTTTCGTTCCCACCAGGTGGAAATGAGCTCCTCACTCAAGGGTCAGTGGAGCCTGGATCTCCACCCCCAGGTCGCAGGAATAAGGTATCGCTCTTCTCCGCAGTTAGGTAGTGGCAGACAGGAGGACCTAGTGCAGAGTCAGAACTTTTACCACTGCTCAGTCTTAAGAAGTCCACATCAACCAAGCCCCATGGTGTCAATGGAGGACATTTAGAGAGAAATAACAAATAATTCACTCCTCCTCCTCCCAGTCAGAGAGATAACAATGGAGGCATAGTATGGTCTGAAACCACCACCCCCATCAAGCAGTAATGAGGAATCCTCCATCTCAGGTGTCAACAGAGGGTGAATGAAGAAGCGGGGCGGCTACCCCGACCAGGCAGTAATCAGACAGCATCTCTCTCTTCCCCTGCCAGAGCCATATCAGAGAGGCCAGCTAAACTAGGAGGCTTACATTAGATCCAGAGTTTTATACTATATTACCCAAGATATTCAGTGAATTTCAACTGAAAATCATATATCACATGAAGAACCAGAAAGACATCAAACTTAATTTTAAAAAACACACGAGAACTCAAACACAGCATTAATCAACAGAATCTAATCAATATTAATAGAACACTCCACCTAACAACAGAATACATACTCTTTTGAAAGATTGGAGTTCCAGCCAAGATGGAGGCATAGGCAGTCGCATTGTGCCTCCTTGCGCAACCAAAACTAAGGACAACAAAAATTGAGAAACAAGAAAACAACCAGAACAGAGGGAAATGAACTGAACGGAAGTCGGGCTCCAGTACATCCAGACCGGTAAGGAGCGGCGGAGTCGGAGGCCTGTGGAGCGGGGTCGAGGGGTCCTGGCGGGAAGAGGTGCGGGCGCGCAGGGCGCAGACGGCAGCTGACGGACGGGTGGCGGACCCTGGGCTCGGGAGGTGACTAGCAGACCCAGTGAGGGACGCAAAGCAGCTGGCTGTCCGCAGACACACATTCGAGCACAAACTAAGCGAAAACGGGCAGCGCCGCCGGGTTTCAAAGCTTAAGAGCCCCGTCTGGGAGCTGAGGCCGGGAGACTCTCTCAGCCTCACAGGAGACTTCTCGGGGAAGCCCACAGAGTCCGAGAGGGTGCACAAGCCCACCGCCCGGGAGCCAGCACAGGAAGGGCCCAATTTGCTTGTGGGAGGCCGTGGAGGTGACGAAGTCCTAGAGAGAGCGGAGCAGGTGCCATTGTTCCCTCTCAGACCCCGCCCCCACATAAAACATCACAACCCAGCGACTGGGGTGCCCCGCCCTGTGAACACCTAAGGGTCCGCCGCCCTTACGAAACAGCCGCAACCAAACCAAAGGAAAATAAAAAAGATGGCTCAAACAGATTTGAAAGCCCCAGAACCAATTTTTTTAAGTGACCAAGAGATAGCCAAATTACCAGATGCACAGTTCAAAGCACTGGTGATCAGGAAGCTCACAGAATTGGTTGACTTTGGACATAAATTAGATGAACAAATGCAGGCTACGATAAGAGAAATGAAGGAGAACACACAGGGAAACAATAGTGAGGGGAAGAAAACTGGGACTCAAATCAATGGAGTGGGCCAGAAGGAAGAAAGGAACAACCAAACAGAAAAGAAGGAAGAAATAAGAATTCAAAAAACTGAGGAGAGGCTTAGGGACCTCCAGGACACCTTGAAACGTTCCAACATCCGAATTATAGGGGTACCAGAAGGGGAAGAGGAAGAGCAACAAATTGAGAACTTATTTAAACAGATATTAAAGGAAAACTT